>JASDQU010243716.1:48702-64594 GCA_032191745.1 Picea mariana | reverse complement strand
TTGATTCATTACATAATGTATGGTCAAGTTTTATTTTAGATGAAAAATGAAAAATAAAGTGAGTGCATTGAGTTTTTCAAGGCCAAAGTTGTTTTCTTTAATACAACATTCAAGTTCCATGAGTGTCAATTAGTTGACATGGTCCATTTGTTGTAGACTTTAACAATCCTTATGAAAACTTTGTATGTTGCCATTGAAGGAAAACCTTTAGTAGGAGGATTGAGAAGGGGTTCCTTGTGAAGATCAAATGAATTCCTTATCACTTGACGATTGATTTAATTAGTGAGTTCCCCTCTATGAAATATAACAATCTATAGATGAACATTGTGTTTCCTTTGCAATATTGCATATGTATTGAAAATATTTTCTTTAGTGGGAGAATTAATGTGGTTGTAGAAAGAGTCTTGGTGCTTCACAAGCCCTCCTTGAGAATGAGCTCAAAGTCTCAATAAAAGACAATTGTTGTCACATTCATTAGTGTAAAGCGCAACAACAATTGTGGAAATATATGTGATAGAAATCTAACACATGTTATATTCCTACATCCAAGAGCTTAACCACTATGTCATTCATCTTAGAGTGATGGATGAAGAAGAAAAATTATTCATTGCATTCATTGGTCGATTGATTACACCAATTTAGAAAGAGCTTGAAATGTTTGACATCTACACTCTTGAACATGTATGTTGAAAGGCTAAGTTAGCATAAGATAAGAACAATTGGAGGAAGCCTAATATTGTTGCTAATGTAAAATCTATTTAAGGGAAGAAAATCACTGATAAATATGGTTCATAGAAGTCACATCGATATGATATTTGGAATTTAGTTGTTACAGGAAATAATGGTTCAAAGAAACCAAAGACTGCATCCAATAAGGAATTGAAGAAGAATAACAAAATAGCAATGGGTTTCATCATGGAAGGATTATCTATTTTGGAAAAGGACAAAGTGGGAAAATGTTCATCGGCTAAATAACTATGGGATAAGATACATAATATATATTCTTCTCCCACCATAGAGTCAGATATTTCTAAAAGGGATACAGGTAAAAAACAAGAGGTAAGATGATCATCATGTCAGATAGATTCAGAAGAAGAAGCGCTCATAATCAATAGAAGTGAGGTCTTCTTCTTTAATTGTGAAGAGCGCAGACATATTCAAATTGAATTCCCTTATTTTAAGATTGAAAGTGATGAGACAAAAAATACCAATGAAATAGAAGACAACCCTCAGATTGAAAAGGAAAAGAATCATGAAGCAGATTTCAATCAACGAGAAAGAGAACTTGAAGATGAAATAATCACATTGAAGATCCAACTTAAATAAGCAAAGTGAACATAAGAATTCATGAGGAATCAGATGTTGAAGAAAGAAGAATCTCAAAACACCAAATCAAAATAAGTCGAGAAGATGATCATGATGTTAAAGAATCAGTAAGAACAATCCAGAAGGATTGAAGAAACTCTCGAGGATCAGAAGCAGTGTTTGGAAATCAAAATAGCAGCACATAAGGAAGGATCAGAAAAGAGAGATAAGATATTGACAGATCATCTTAAGTAAATAACTCATGAATTAAATCTACTTGAAGCGGAATTTGGTCAAGAAGAGAGAAGACTTGAAAACTAAATCATCTCCTTGAATATCCAAATTGAAGAAGCAAAGAGGAAGGAAGAAGTCATGAAGAGTTGGATGATGAAGAAATAAGAAGAGGTTGAGAAGCTTGAATAATAAGTTTTCACATTGAGAAGTAAAATCGTCAAGCTTAGCAAGAACATTGAAGAGACATAAACATCCACAATAGAGAATAAATAAAAGCATTCCAGGGTTCCAGAAAAAAAAAATGAAGAAAAGAGTAAGAGTTATGTAGAAGTATTCAAAGTAAGGAATCATGGTCAACAAGAATCAAAGAAGAATAATATAGATACATCTTCAACAAGACCTACCATGTTCAGGAAGGAAAGAAGTTTCAACCATAATGAAGGAATCTACAGAGGAGAATATCATGATCAACCAAGGAAGGAATTTAGAATAACTACACCACAAAGAAGATCATTCACTCCCAGGAATGTAAATTTATTTTATGGTCATTATTTTATTGTACTAACTTCAGACATAAGGTTGCATATTCCAGGGCTTATGAAAGAAATGTTCAATCAAGAAATGCTTATGTGGCCCCACATAACATTGAATGTTACAAATGCCATAACTATGGACACATAGCTCATGATTGTATAAGCATGATCGATACTTACATAAAATAAAATATTGATATCATATATAATAAAGTATGGAAAAGAGAACAAGAAGAACAAGTGAGCAAAGACCAGGTCCCAGAGATCGCAAGATTGGAAATAATATGAGATGAAGAAAAATATATAGAGAAAAAGGAAGATGTCAAATATAGAAAAGTTTGGAGAAGAAATGAAAGAAAAGAAGGATAGGTTATTAAAGAACATGTTCAAGAGATTGTACTTTCAAGAATTGCAGTGCAAAATCAATCCATGGGAAGAAAGGAACAAGTCATAGTTCATAGAGATGATGAGTCTATAGATGAAGAGGAAGATGAATCCACATCAGAGAAGGTATTCTTCCGAGCCATAAATCTTGGAGACTCCCAGTAAATATGAGTATTGTCAAGGGGAGTCAGTGCAGTAGCCACTACAGATCATTGAACCATCTTTGGAGTAGTCTGAAATGTTTGCAAAGACAGATTCAGAGCAATCAGATAGCAGAAGTACAAATGTCAGATTGATCACACATGTGTCAAGCATCGATGATTTTAGGGGCTAAATTTCTCTCATGGGCTAATTTTCCATGGTTTTTCCAAAAACGAGATTCACTATTTTAAAAATGATTCGCCCAAATTCTATAGGATAAAATTATTTTACCTTAAAAATCGCCAAAATTTTATAAAAACTATATAAAATCCTTATAAATTTGAATATTTTTACAAAAGTATCACCAAACATTTATAGTTGGCATATGAAGGATTAGTAAGATTTGCCAAGGTTTTTACATTTTAAAATAAATTTCAATCCTTAAAATCATCCCTGGTGTCAAGTTACAGTTACACAGGGATATGTTTATGATTGTATTTCACGTATATATTTAGGTAGGGATATCTTCAGTACAGGTTGTTCCAGATATGAAAATTTTGGTTTGCAGTGGACACATTTGATATGTGATGTTCAAGTGAAGTCTTCAGAATAGTATAGTGACCGATGGGTCAGCATTGTGGAAAGTTGAGTAGCAAAGTTATGGACATTTTGTGACATATGAACAATAGGTACATAGCGAATGGGTGAGAGAATATGTATAGCAATGTATTTACAATTGAAATTAGTGGAATTGTTGGGGCATAAGGGCAGACCCAGGGTTCAATGCTACAACAATGCACCAACAAAACCCTAACTACCGACCCTTTTGGAAACACCTATGAAGTAGATGAAGTCTCACCCGATGTAGAGGTAGGGAGGGTTGTAGGACTCAAGTGTCTACAACCTAGCTGGGACATAGATCTGTGATCACAATACTTAGTAGAGCACTTAGCCAACAACATGCATTAAGTTATGATTCTCAGTCACTCCGCAAACTAACCCTAATTACAGATCAACACATTAGTAATCCAGTTCAAGCACATCTAACCATTTATCACATAGCATCAGAGTAGATCTAACATTCATTCACATTATAAACACTAAGCATTTAGAGATCTTTCTACCATACATCCAGAATAGTGTACTAAGCAAATAAATACATAAACAACATGAACAACATCGCTCAAAGCACATCAACACAGGATATACGTGGTTCACCCTAGTGTGGGGCTACGTCCACCAACTCTTATTCTTCTTTATTAGTCTTCTTCAATCTTCTTACATTCACAGAGCCACAAAACTTACTTCGCACTAGACAGGTGATCTGTGTACTGCACACTAGATCCACCTTCCTCAAGATCAGGTCACCGCACAAAGCATTACACAGTCGGTGCACGAAGCACTTACAAAACACTTGCACTTAGATATGCAAGCCTCAACACATCCTTGCATTAATCCAACTAGTCATGCACTAAGCCAATCAATGACTAGTAACTCTACTTGCACTAAGCCAATCAATGACTAGTAACTCTACTTGCACTAAGCCCCCAAAACTAATTCTTACATTCTTAGCCACTTATTTATACATTACAAAAAGGGACTAAACATGGGTAAAACCCATGGGATGGCATCCCATACCTGTTAAATAAACCCTAAAAGCCCAAAAATCCCACAAAAAGGGCGAGATCCTGCAATCTCTGCTTCGCCTGGGTGCTCCATCTTCGACCAACCTGTCAAAGACCCAAAAATGGTCAAACATGACTAGTGTTTCCTCAAAACCTGGTCAAGGGCCAACAAGTCCCCAACACTCGCCTATGACTCATCCCAAGTCACTCTGATCTGGGAAACTCTGCTTCAAAGGCCTCGAGATTAGCTCAAGTTGCCTCGAATTGTTGCTTCACCAGAGCCTCCTGCTCAGTGAATTCCTGAATTACTTTCTTGGCGACAGGCCCTTCCAGGCATTTTTCTACTGTTGTGACCATATGTTCCAGCTATGCGCCTTATCCCTCGATCTCTCTGAAAAGTGTGAAGGCTTCATCCTACACCAACTGGAGTCTCTATGTCACCTCCATAACTCTGCTCTAGATGGTAGTGATCTATTGTTGCACTGCTTATTGCTCTTGCGACCTCTTCATCTTCTTCACTGCAGTAAGCAGCTTCAGTTGCACTTGTACAATCGATGCCTACTACTTCACCTCCTAGAGTTGTGCCTCCAATCTCCTCAGCTCTGGGTCTTCTGCAAGGTGCTCATAAGCTTGCACACTTCGATTGCTAAGTTGCTTACATTCTATGGCCAATGCTTTAATTCTTTCTACTGCGCTCCTAGTAGTTTCTTCCCTTTGATCCTGAAATTCTTGCGGAGTGCTCAACACTTCTTGAAGTTCTATATCTACTACCCTTTCTTGGAGATGTTGAATAGCCTTAGCAAGCTTCCCTATTTGGCTCTCAGTTGTCTCTTCTTCCATCTGTGCCAAGACCGACACAGAGCAAAGTTCTCTATTCACTACCTCTTTAACTCCAATCTGCTCCACGAGTAGCCAATATTTATCTTTCTGGATTTTCTCTTTGTCTTCTTCGAACCTCACCCAAAGCTCATCCTTCTCTTGCTGGGAAACTCGAAGTTTCTCTAGGGCCTCCTCCTTTTCTTTCCTCAAGGCCTCTTTGGCATGCTCCTTCTCTTCCTAGACTTGACGAAGTCGAGTCTCTATTGCGTCTTCTAATTTGCGTAGTTGGGTGGGTTCATCCCCCAATTCTACATTCTCTATTGAAGGTGGCACAGTGGACACTGCATGGCTCGACTGGATTGCTTGCTGGATCTCTTTCAGTTGTTTCTCGATCTGGTCATACAATGTTTCTTGATTCGCTCCATGTCTCTACAGGATGTCCTCTGAGGCATCTTTGGTAGTTGTGATGATGAGATGGATGTCATCCATAATGAGAACATTATGTGATGGAGGCTTACTGGCTCAGGATTTCTTTTGCGTTGAGGTTTTCTGTAGGGTACCCTTCTTTTCTTTGACATCTTAGCCTCTGTAAGGGGATCCTTTGGCGGTGTTCCTTCACCGTTTTATTGTTTGTCTTCTTCCCCTTCCTCATCTCAATTTACTTCATCACCTCCTCCTCCTGTAGGTGAATCAGACACAGTTTCCTCTGATGCGTTGTCCTTCTCCTCACTGTTGATATCCTGCAAGTCCTCCTTTTTCTTCTTCTTCTTGTCATTGCCCTGTCCATCATGTTCGACTTGGGTGACTAATGGGCTTTCAATGATCTCAGGGTCGGAGATCTCTGTATCTTCTATTGGTACAAGTAATTCTGCAGGCCATTCCTTGGTTATCTCCTCCATATCGTCCTCAGTCAATTTATAGTAAGACTACAACTCCTCCTTGTTTTCATCCCTGCGCGCAATGATATATATGAAGTGTTGATCTACGTGGAACTTTGCGAGTGGAATGAACCTATGAATTGTATTCAGTGTTATTCGGGGGAAAGATTCAATGGCCCTCTTTAGCTATAAGTAGTAGGTCTGAAACACCGCATTTGATTTCCACTACTTTGCCATGTCGCTTGAATACCACAAGGTGGTGAATGTCATGGCCAATGGTTCTGATGGTTCGAATTCTAGGAATGTCACTTCATCTGGCATCTCCCAAGTGACAAATTCTATTAATATCAACAACCAATTAAAGTGGAACTTGTAGCCTTGGTCTTGTGCTTCGCGACATTCCTTCTCCAAATCATTGACGAGATAGCTTGCCCAATTCATCTGCATCCCTTCAACAAACTTTCCTGCAAGGTCGACTATGAAGCCCGTTACTTGCATAGGGAGGTTCTTTCTAACGAGCTTTCTCGCTATTAGATGAAAAGCTAGGCATACTGCACCATCCTGGATGGAGGCTACCTTGTAGCCTCGCTTCCCTTTCTCCACATCACCATACACCTCCTTTATTCACTGCCCCAAGGAGTGATCTGACGTCTTTCCTGGGTAGAATTTCTAAGGGTCTAGTCCTTACATGCTTAGTCCACTAATGATATGGATCAGCATCGGATCCACAGTGATGCACCTATCCAACCATAGGTACCCTCCATGGAAGCACGGAAGGAGGACTTTAACGCACACATTAACCTCCTGATGTCTGTCGAAGTGTGCGATCTTCATGACATTCAAAATCATTGACCTCGCAATCTCCTTGATCCACGGGTGGGGAACTATCTTAGGCTTCTTCCTAGTCATTTTCTTCAGGTAGAAATGCGGTGCGAGCATCGCGTAATTCTTGCTATCATCGAGGTTAAAATAACTTATTTTAA
The DNA here is from genome assembly GCA_032191745.1 of Picea mariana. Lineage (NCBI taxonomy): Eukaryota > Viridiplantae > Streptophyta > Pinopsida > Pinales > Pinaceae > Picea > Picea mariana. The sequence goes on along the minus strand of JASDQU010243716.1, from coordinate 57,692 downwards.
GAGCTGGGATCAGTCCCAGCTACAATCCTACTACGTGTATCCATTTCGGGAGGTATGTGGTGATGAGATTGTACTCAAAATCTCTTGGGAAACTATCATGACTAACCACACCATGCAATGGTGGGATGTAGTTGGGCAAGACCGACGGGATCTGTTTTGTGTTCTCCAGATCGTCGTAGTGCTTTATTCTATTCTATGTCGTGGTTCGGGATGGCCCAGATTGATGTCCAGTTAAGGGGGATGCTTGTAATCCTCCCATCAATGAGGCCTGTACTCCTACAGACATAACTTTCTCAGCCATAAGGTCTATTAGGATCTCCTCCACAGAATTCTCTACTGCGCTATGTTCACTCATCATACACACTCATGGTCAAATAACATGCGTAGGTGAACATATACTCAAGGTAGTCAACTTACTGGCGAGGTATAGACAACACAACATGGTATACAATCACTTCTCTATTAGTGCGAATATCTCAGTTTGCAAAAGTGGTCCCAGTGCAACATGTGACAGATTAAATAAACAATATTGTAATGAATTCTTTCAGCGGGTCAAAATGCCTTAATCAATATGATTCCAACCATTATGGCGCGGTCCCAACAGTCTCATGGAAATATTTTTGTCAATAACTGCGTTTCGAACCATTTTGGAGCGTTGTTACAATGGTCGGGATGCCTCCAACGGTCATATGGCTTCGACATGGCAAAGTGTCATTCTATGTTGTTTTGCTATTCCGACGATGTTCAAGTTCTGCAAGCCTGCTTCTTGCGAAGTCTTCAGTGGAACTTTCTATAGTTTTTCTAATTTTTCTCTCTTCTTACTGAGATTTCTGGCCTTCTTCCCTGTGATCTAAGTCTCTGGATTCCTCTTTCCATTCGTATTATTTTCTTCCTTTAGCGTATCAACTTCGCACTGTTGAGGGTCTTGCAAAGGATTTGAGTGTGATACCTCTTCTCTTACTATTTTTGGGGTGGCTTCTCTTTTCTCCTACTTGGACAGGTTCTTTAAGTTTTCTTGCGTTCTCTCAACTTTGATGGCTAAGTCTCTTCCCTTCTATTGCTTCGACTTGTCCTCTTGTTCTTGCATTAGTCGTGCTATTTTCCTAGCCATAAAGTCCCTTAATTCTTTCTTTTTCTTTTATGTAGCTTCCTACTCTGCTTTCCTTCGGATATGATCTTTCTCAATCCAGTTTTTTGCTAACAAAAGTGCAAAAGGGGCGTTGTTCTCAAAAAACTTAATGACTTCAAATTATTCTTCGGTCGATGTTGAATGGACTATCATAGGTACATTAGTAATTCTTCCACATAGGGTTATCATCTTTCCTTTAAACAATCCTATCCTTCCCATTGAAGGAATTGTAACAGGCTTTCCCAAAATTTCCCAAGTACTTTCTGGCATAAGATTCACATGTGTTTTCTCATCTAATACACAGTCTATGTCTAAGTCTCCTATTCTTGTTTCTATGCACTACTTCTCTTTTAAGATGTCTGGTAAACTGATGTCTCTGTGATCATTCAGGGTTTCTTTCAGCTGTAATAACATAGATTCTGATTCGTTCTGGTTTTCTAACATATCCTAAGTTTCTTTACCTTCTTCATGGTTTTCTTATCTCATGTTCATCTTTTCAACTTTAGCAATCATTCTAGGGCAATCAAAAACCTCATGATTAACAACTTTACAACAAATACAAATAGGACCTACACTAGGGAATTCCTTAGAAAGATGTCCCAATCTTCTATAGCTATAACATAGTGTCAATCCTCTCTTTCTTTTAAACGATCCCCATCATTTTCTATACTGTGCACTAGGATCACAGTGATGAACCTGCATTCTACAAAAATTCTTTCTAGGATCCTGCATCCAATTGTTAGTCCAAAAATTCTTTCTATGCATAGGAACAACACATCTTTCACTATCTCTATTAAATTTATTCAGATCAAATCTTCTTTCTTCTAGTTGTGCCCTAGTTTTCAGACTAGGACTAGATCTATCAAACATACCTAGATTTATACTTTCAAAGAAAAAAATTCCACTTATCTTACCTTTACCAAAGAACAAATCTTTAAGATCTTACCTCTTTCCTTCAGATCCAGTTTCTTTCTTAACACTGAGCTTCACAAGTCAAGTAGAATACTGCGCAGTACAACAATAGATCTATGCACATAGCTTTCTTCTTTTCTTCAGTTCCCAACAATCAAAGTTTCAGTCCCAGCAATGGAACCATTTTTTGGGGCACAGCGGCAGACCCAGGGTTCAATGCTACAACATCGCACCAACAAAACCCTAACTACCAGCCCTTTCGGCAACACTTGTGAAGAAGATGAAGTCTCACCTGAGTTAGAGGCAGGGGGGTTTGTAGGACTCAAGTGTCTACAACCTAGCTGAGACATAGATCTGTGATCACAATACTTAACATAGCACTTAGCCAACAACATGCATTAAGTTATGATTCTCAATCACTCTACAGACTAACCCTAATTATAGTTCAACACAGTAGTAATCTAGATCAAGCACATCTAACCATTTAGCACATAGCATCAGAGAAGATATAACATCCATTCACATCATAAACACTAAGAATTCATAGATCTATCTACCATACATCCAAAATAGTGCACTAAGAAAATAAATACATAAACACTATGAACAACATCGCACAAAGCACATCAACACAGGATATACATGGCTCACCCTAGTGTGGGGCTATTTCCACCAACCCCTCTTTTTCTTTATTAGTCTTCTTCAATATTCTTACAGTCACAGAGCCATAGAACTTACTCTGCACTGGACAAGTGATCTGTGCATTGCGCACTAGATCCACCTTCCTCAAAATAAGGTCACCACACAAAGCCTTACACAGTGTGCACATGAAGCACTTACAAAACACTTGCACTTAGCTCTGCAAGCCTCAACACATCCTTGCACTAATCCAACTAGTCATGCACTAAGCCAATCAATGACTAGTAACTCTACTTGCACTAAGCCCCCAAAACTACTTCTTACATTCTTAGCCACTTATTTATACATTACAAAAAGGGCCTAAACATGGGTAAAATCCATGGGGCGACATCCCATACCCATTACATAAACCCTAAAAACCCCAAAAATACTGCAAAAAGGGAGAGATCTCGCGATCTCCGCTTCGCCTAGGAGCTCCATCTTCGACCAACCTGTCGAAGTCCCCAAAATGGTTAAACATGAACAATGTTTCCTCAAAACCTGGTCAAGGGCCAACATGAATCAGTTGGGATCAATTGGCAAGTAATGAAAGGAACAACAAAGTAGGGAAAGAAAAATTATCAACATAAGCTATATCATTAGAAAACAATCATTTGACATCATGGTCAAGTGAACATGACAAGTGATTAAAGAAATACAATTTTGAATGCTTTTTATATATGTCAGTGAATTACATGAGGAAGCACCAATGGAAAATAAATAGTACTAGAAGAGAGGAAAGGAAACTTTTTACAAGTATCTCTACATCTTGTAGAGAAGGGAAATCATCAGAGAGAGACAATCAAGAAAGGAATATCAAAAGCATACAGACAAGGGGAGACATAACCACAAGGGGATATATTATTTTTCCTATGATCAGTTAGAGTAGGTATAGTATCAGGAGGAGACATACTGACAGGGGGAGTTAACATTTTGTCAGAGAGATTTGTGAAGAGAAAGAATAGATGCATGAAGACAGGGGGAGAAACCCTAAGGAGAGATACCCTTTTCCATTGATGTCAAAGGGGGAGAGTGAGAAACATTGATGAGAAATGATGATCACATGGGGAGAATGAGCATGAGTGTCTCCATGTCTAAGTGTTTCCATCAATGCCAAAGGGGGAGATTGTTGGACAGTTGGTTTGGACAATTGGTTGTCATTGAAGTCAACCCCTGGAGAGTAATCTTCCAGATTGATGTCAACCCTTGGAGCAGTTCAGAAGCCTCAGATATGTGGACAATATCATTGGACAGATGGTAATCATTATATGATTGATATTGATGATGAGTTAGTTGGGTGCATTTGATGTATTCTACATGCATCCCCGAAGGTGTGGTTATGGGATTTGAAGTTGATTGAGAAATAATGACATGAAGGATAGGGAAATTATAGGTAATAATATCATATATGAATAATACACATTGTTTTGTTTCTGTTGATATGTGGAATGCCACGTGGTTCCTTACGGTTAGGGAGATATGGCCTTGTGAAGTTGGAAGCCCCAAGGAAGGGTTAAGAAGCCCTAGTTGGTTACAAGTCAATTAGTGAAAGAAGTAAAGTGGTTGTAACAAGTGATCTCTAGAATCCCTAAATGAAGGGAAGAAGTTACCTAGAAAAAGTATAAATACCCCTCAAGGAGTCATTCAAAAGCGCACTCACACACTTACATTGAATATCTATCTAGTGAATTGTCATGGTCTAGTGATTTTGTTATGGTCTATTTTGGTCTTTTGGTGTATACGATGGGAAGTCTGAGGCAACAAAGAAAGTAGGAGAAAAGAGAGAGAGTTCCAAAGCTATAGAAATCAAGGGTTTTTTAAAAAATCTAATTACTGAGATCCTCTCGGATTGCACTATATCTGTCAAGCAAAGCGTCCTCACGGGTCATCAAGTGTTTTTCTAGTGAGGCACTTGTAGAATTGAGATAGCATGTTGGTACCAGGTTTTTAAAGGTCTGAAGAAGCTCCAGGTTAGTTTACAAAGTAACAAAACAACTATAGGATCATAGGTAAGGGTTAAGGCTTATGGTTTTGATGTTACGGTACATGCATGGTGATGATAGCATTTTATTTGGTGCATCTCGGTAATGTTATGGTACATTGATTAGTGGAATAACATGATGGTTTAGTTACATGTTATGGTGCATATTTGAGGCTTGGTATATTGTGTTATGAGGTTGTATCTTGGTGACATTGAGTAGCATGCTTGAGGCATGTGGTTGAGGGCCTTGGTATATGACTTGAGGCACATCATTGGATGTATGATGCATGTTGATTGAGGTCTACTTGTTGTGATACATTGCTAGTACATATCTTGGATACATTGGCACATGGTTTATGGTATTTGGTAGAGGCGTATCATGATTCATATGACACTTGTTTGAGGTACATGGTTGGCATGTTATATGGTTGATGATGTTATTAGTATTGGTACATTGATAGAGTCACTTGTTGGTGATCTTGATATATGCTTGATACACATTTGGCACATATTCTTGGCATGTGGTTGAGGCACTTCATTGATGATATCTTATGGTATATGGTATGGTGTCGATGTACATGGTTGGCACATTGTATGGTACATGTGTTGATGATACAGATGTTGGTGCATGGTTGATGAACTTGTTGTACATGTGGTGATATAGGTTTGGTGCTTCGTTGATGCACTTGTTGATGGTACATGTATAGGTTGATGCATGGTTGATGCATGGTATAGGTTGGTGCTTGATTGAGACACATACCTTGTGATGGTATGTGGTGATCTTGGAGCATGATTGGTAGAGGAATGTGTTAGAGATATTGAGCATATGGTTTGATATATTCTCTTGGTGATATTGGCATGAGGTGCATGCGGATGATAGTGGATCTGGTTTCGTGGATGAGACAATGATAGGTTGGAAAGGTTGATGTGACAATGACAGTGACAGTGATGTGATAGTGATAGTGAAAGTGACAGGGTTTGTGGAAGTGATAGTGTCAGAGTCTATGACAGTTGGTGTACACTTATATTTCAAGGTGGTAGGACGAGGCAAGGAAAGGGGGTTGTATCCTCCTTCCAGTTGGATTCATATATTCAGGGAGTTGGAGCTTGAGAAATAGGTGGCTATAGCCACCTTTTGATTAGAGACGGAGAACCCAGGGGGTTGTAGCCTCCTTCTGGTTGGAGCCAGAGAATTCAGGGAGTTTTATCTTCCTTCAGGTTGGAGCCTGTAAATAGGGGATTGGAGCCTCCTTCCAATTGCAGCTGGATAATTGGGAAGTTGGTGCTTCCTATGAATGAATTATTGATATATATAATAAAACATTATGTGGTTTTCTCCCATTTGGGTTTCCACGTAAATACTAGTGTATTGTGTTCTTGATGTCATGTTGATGTGATGTTGCTTATGATTACATGTTGATCATATATATATATATATATATATATATATATAATGAATGCAATCATAGATGATACATTGATGGTAAACTTTTGAACATTGTTGATAAAGTGAAAGAATATCTATTGTGGATAAAAGTTCTATAAAGTGCTCATACTGATTCATGCCCCCCTCTCAGTATTCCAACATACACGTCTTCGAAAATAGGTAAAACAAAAATGAGATTTTATTTTGGACAACCATATTTTTCATTGCACTTTTGGGACAGACTGAGATCCTTTTAATGGGCTATGACAAGGTCAATTTTAATCCCCATTCACAACTACTTATTGACTCTTATTGTTTTATTACATAATATATGGTAAAGTTTTCTTTGAGATGAAAAATAAAAAATAAAGTGAGTGTGTTGAGTTATTCAAAGCCAAATTTGTTTTCTTTAATACAACATTCAAGTTCCATGAGGGTCAATTAGTTGACATGGTCCATTTGTTGTAGACTTTAACGATCTTTATGACAAATTTGCATGTTACCATTGAAGGACAACCTTTACGAGGAGGATTGAGGAAGGGTGCCTTATGAAGATCAAATGAATGCCTTATCACTTGATGATTGGTTAAATTAGTGATATTCTCTCTATGAAATATAACAATCTATAGATGAACATTATGTTGCCTTTGCAATGTTGCATATGTATTGAAAATATTTTTTTAGTGGTAGAATTAATGTGACTGCAAAAATATTCTTGGTGTTGCACAAGCCCTCCTCGAGGATAGGCTCAAAGTCTCAATCAACGACAAATTCTATCATATTAATTAGTGGAATGCACAACAACAATTGTGGAAATATCTATGATAGAATTCTAACATTTGGTATATGCCTACATCCAAGAGTTTAACCACTATGTCATTTGTCTTAGAGTGATAGATGAAGAAGAAAAATTATTCATTGCATTCATTGGTGGATTGATTACACCAATTTAGAAAGAGATTGAAATGTTTGAAATCTACACTCTTGAACATGTAAGTTGAAAGGACAAGTTAGCATAAGATAAGAACAATTGGAGGAAGCCTAATAATGTTGCTAATGTAAAATATATTTAAGGGAAGAATATCACTACTAAATATGGTTCATAGAAGAACCCATTCATTGAGACTATGTAGAAAAACATTGGTCTAGGTGGATGCTTGAGTTTGTGGCTATTTGATAAATGGTCCTAAATTTCCAATTGTATAGGTCTTGAGCATCCAACATGTTTTTTTTCACATACCATGCATTTTTTATGATTTTGAAGGCCATGGAACCTAATTCATCATGGCCCAACAAACGTGTAGAGCTTAAAATATTATTTCTAACTATCCAAAGAATGCCCAAAAGAGAGTTCGTATGCAAAATTTATGCCCCCCAAAAGTTGATGTACCAACTAGGCTCCTTGAGGTTTGTGTTCCTTTCACCACTCCAACTTCTAGGGTTAGGGTGTTTTCCTCTTAAGGATTTTGAAATTATGTTAAAACATGGTTTCATCCATGTAATCTTATCTTTTTTTGAATAACTATTGGTTGGCACTTGAAATAGTTAATGAAAATAACCAATCATGTCTTACTAAATATTGCATTATCAAAGGTAGGATTTCTAGTTGTGATATTAGTAAAATATGCATATTCAAAACCATCATATTAATAATACATATATGTTTCCTTATTTGACAGGGGTACTTGATGTTTCCTTGCTCCAAAAAAATCCAATGTGAAGATGATAGCTTGTGGGTTTCCACTTTCTCATCTGGTTTATGTGATTATTACTATTTTTGGTGCCAATGTTTATTTTGTTGTTTTTGGTACCCATCCAAATGCTTTCTTTTCTAGACATTTATTTTTGAAATTTGGTAAGTGGCTAGTGTGGATCTCCCAAGTTACATTGAGAATATGGTTATTTAATAAGATTAAAAAGTATTAGGAAGCATGGTTCACTTAAAAAAGACCATGAATTGAAAAAAAACCTTAAAAATGATTAGGAGGAATGATTCACTTATTTTCATATGCCCACCCTTGCACCATGTAGCAAGATCACATGATTACTTGATTATTGCTACATGATTACTTGATTATCCCACATGAATGGTTAACCCTTAACAATATTTGGCCTTATAGCTTGGTGATTTTTTCTAATAACATTATCTTAATAATTTACTTGATGGCCTTAATAACAGAGTCACAACACGTATCTTTGTTGGTTAAATTCCCTTTTGTTGCCTAGGATTGAATCTCTATGTTCATTCTATCACATAGTGACGTTCTTTTGCAAAATTTTGGAGATCCAATTAAGCACTAAACTCCTTTCTCTTCCACACAACCAGCCAATGGAACTACGGGTAACATTGTCAAAAAAATTTGCTCGCTTAAACCATGATCAGTTTCTCTAGTCCAAATGCCACAATTGTCACCAATCTACCTTTTGGTCAGACGGTCAGATTAAAACCTTGAGTTATTCATTTAGGGTGTAATTCAGGGTGGTCGAAGTAATACTCCAAACAATCTCTTTCAGTCTCTGAATAGTCTCTTTCGAGCATTGAAAAAATTCCAATCATGGTAGTTGATCGTCATTTAAATGACTAATGATACGAGGGAACATTCCTCGATGCCCCATTTTTCTCAAGCATTTGAATGAACTATTCTGACGGATGGTGTAGATTGATTCTCGGTGATCTCCGATGGACAACTATGGTTGATCTCATGTCACTCTGATTGTACACAACCAAACCTTTTGGACTTCTCATTTACACAAAATAGAAAGAGGAATATTCTTCAATTCCTTTGTTCAATGCTCTCATCTTGGAATATTGGAGTGGACTTCAAGGGAACTACCCCAACGAATGGTGTAAATCTTCTCGGATT
>JASDQU010243715.1:78707-104862 GCA_032191745.1 Picea mariana | reverse complement strand
ACGATCTAAGTAAACTGGCAAGAACTTATGAAAGCAAAGACTTTTCCCTGGTTACTAATGCAAAACAACACTTTTCAACCAAACAAAGAAATGAAAGATTTTTTTTTATTTGAATGCTCACAAAGCAAAAAGGAAAAATATCAACAAGTCAAAAACCAAGAAAAGCTTCTGGCCTAATCGCAGATCGCAAAGAATCACTTCAAGAAATCACACACTAGCAACTTAAAAAAGGACTCTCACACTTGTCTAAAAACCTTAAAGAAAATTTTGATGAAAACTTTAAAATGAAAAAAGAAAGCTATGGCGGAGATCAAACCTAAGTTACTGACTGCTAAGACAGAGATTCAAAAACTTGAGAGGTATAACTCTTGTCAAGGGAAAGGATGACTACCTCACCCTCAACAAAAACTATCCTTCACAAGCACATTGCTGACAATTCAATAGCAAGTGTGTGCACGCGAGCTGTGTAGAGCCAGAGGGCGTGTACACGCGTGTTGTCCTTATATAGGCCATGTATATCTCTAAAAACTATGAAACAAATAAAAACAGACAATCCAAACCAGGAAGAGATCACTGATACTGAGAACCAGGATCTCTTGAAGGCTTAGACACTTTCTTTAACAGAAAAAAGAAAACAATGTAAGGAAAAATTCATAGAACAAACCAATCTGAGGTGAACCCTAAGCTATAGACTGCAAACAACCAAGACTAGAAAGAGTTCCAAAAAACCCCTGAGAATGACTAATTCTGACAGGGAAGAGGATGACTGCCTCAAAAATATTATGGAATCATACACGCTATTGTTACTTCTTCAGCTAACATTTACACGCGGGCTGTAAGAAAGTAGGGTGTGGGTACACGCGTGCAGACCTTATGCAGGCCGCGTGTACCTCTGTGGGTCTCAAAAAAAATACAGTCAAGAAAAGAAACGGAGATAGTTGGTATGGAAGACCAGAATCTCTGTTAGCTCAGACTTTGCAAAAACTTCAAAAAATAGGAAAGAAAACCAATTTTTTAAAAATACCCAAAAATATTCCCAGGAACCCTAGAGACATCCCCAGTATGGTTGAAAAGTGTTGTTTTGCATTAGTAACTAGGGAAAAGTCATTTCTTTCATAATTTCTTGCCATTTTACTTAGATCGTAAGTAGCTCGTAGTCGAGTGAAATCCTGCTTTGATTTTGTTGTTCAAAAGATCTTAGAAAAAATTTTAAAATTTGAAAAGTTGTTGAAAATTTGCGTTAAGTGAAGGTTTTTTGTTTCCAGCTTTCTGTTCATTTTTTTACTTTCATCTTTCAAACATCACTAGTTTCACTTTCATAACCTTTGACATAAGACAATCCATAAAATTAACGCTAAATCTAAAATTCATTAGCCTTTTATGTTTGTAGGGTTAACCAACTAGTTCAGGATTAGGGCCTTGGATTAGGTTGGAGAGGAAACTCTTCAAGGCCATTAAAATCAAAAATTGGAGTGTGAGTTAGGGAGTGTCAAAGTCCAATATCGTGAAAGTTATCTGGGACCCCCCTCTAACACAGGGGATAAACATGAGGTCGCGTGCGGGAAGGTAGCGGAGATAACCGCTCCAAAGCTGGACCATTCGTAGTGGAGAACACATATAGAGGGCTTGTTTTAGGATTATGTCGATTGCATTTGCCACGGAGCTTCATGGGTCTCGAATACATTCGAGGTCCTCAGTTGTCTTCCAGACCATTTGTTTTTTATACCCTTGACGGGTTTCAGGCTCGATACCCTGCTCATTGTGGTCTACCCAACTTTCGACTGTACCCGCCTAGTGACTGTTCGCGCGCTGGCAACCTAGTTGCTTATCTTTTTAGGGACATACACAGGTGACTGCGGGGGTATACTGTAGTACCTAGGATAGACATTGGGCCACACTTTGCAAAGTATACCCGGAGGGTGCTTCCATGTTTGAGTTGCACTTGCACCAGTAAGTTGCTCTAGTGTTGGTTGTTGTAATTGTTCTTCCAATTAGTTTAGTGTTTGCTTGTCTTAACTTGTAGGGAATTTTTAGTGAGTGTTTCTTTTGAACGGTTAGACTTCCCTAGAGTGTCTTTGATATTCTCACATAGTGGAGGATTATGATCTCCACCGATCACAAAGGATTCAAGGCCTTTCATCGGTTACACTGGAGCCACCCCTACCACCACTAACGTGAAAGCTAGACCAACAAGGGTCTTTTGAAGCGACTGGGTCACACGAAATTGTGCCCGACCAACATCCAGAGGAATCAACTATTTTAGGCTTTGGAGCGCAAGCTCTTGGTCCACCTGAAACCTCCACCATTGATCTTTCAGCACCTACCATCATACCAGTTCATCCTTACGAGTGCCAGACAGTGTCGCACGCAGCAATGGAAACAAATGTTGTTACTCCTTCTAGGAATTCTTCAATTCCAACTATGGTCGTCACCACAGGAGAGTTTCCACCTCCTAACCACCGTCACTGGTCTGAGCCACCATGGTATTGACCACCTCTACATCACACAGTGGTCTGATCCCATCTCTAGCAACAGCCACAACCTCTTTACAACCAATTTCAACAGGCCCTCCATTCTCATACGGGATGCCTAGTTCAGGTACAAGTCATGTAATTTCCTACTCCACTTCACAGACTTCAGGTCTGGGGGCAGGGAGCTCTAACGCTCCTCTGCAAGGACACATGGGGGGCACTCCTAATCCTTTTAATGCTTTCCCTTACGGGGGAGATCATATACCTCCTTTGTCCCCTTCGCTTGGTGGCACGCATCAGCAATCCGTTAGGCCACCTGCACACCATAGTTTACTTGGAGCGGGGATTCAAGGACCACCTTCACATAATATGTTGGTAGGTTTGACACCGTTTTCTTTGTTTGGTGCATTTGGTAACAACACCTTTTCATCAACTACTTTCCCAACTGGGGTCAACCCCGGTTTCGGACAAACTATTCCTATGCAGGGTACTATTCTTGCACAGAGGGCACACCTAGAAACTTCTTCTGCATCAGGGCCTTGGAATTCTTGGCAGGGATCCATTCCCTCGCCAGGAATGTTGATCTGGGGTAATTCTTTTCATAATCAATGGAACCCCGGACAAAGTACTATGACTATTCCCATGGGACCGACATGGGGCAACCCTTCCCAAAGTACTTCAAATGTAATGCATGCCCAACCATCTATGTCCTATTTTGGAAATCATTCGATGATGTCTCCTTACATGCAAAATCCATACGCTAGCCATGGCCATGGTTTTTACCAGAACCCAGGCCAGTAGCCGAACTTTTCCTAGCAACCTGGTGCCAGTCAAACTCCAGGCCCCTTTTTCCCAGGTTATCACCAACAACCCAAACTACCTTCCCTGGAAACCTTGCATTTGCCATATTTGACAAGGTTGTTCAATGACCCTATCTGTCACGATCCATGTTGGCCTCCTATGCTGATGAAGTTTCCTTCAGACATACCAAAGTTTGAAGCTAAGCCTAACGAAGATCCAGGTGATCATGTGACTACCTTCCACCTTTGGTGCTCATCTAACTCGTTGAAAGATGACTCCATACAATTGCAATTGTTTCAATGTACTATCATTAGCAGTGTTTTGAAATGGTACATTGAGCTCAACCACTCAATATACTCTTCCTTTGGAAAATTGGCAATGGCCTTCCTAAACCATTTCCAATTACCTATGAGATACAACTCTGGCACAGAATTTCTGGCCAATTTCTCACAGACAAAAGCAGACCATATCTCGGATCACATCTAAGAATGGAGACGCCGGAACAGTTTAATTAAGGTACCAGTCTTGAGTGGTTCCTTAAGTCTTTGGTCCCACAGTTATCCAAGGACGTCGCAAAGGTATCCGTGCAACCTGTGCACGGAAGACCACCTGACCCACCTATGTCCTCGTCTTGTAGAGGCCCAAAATTTTGTGACGCAGCAACAGCCTGTTGTGTTAACCAATCCATTTCAACACGGGAAAAATCTAACACAAGCCTCTGCAAGCACAGAAGGGGGCAGTCAAGGACCCTCTCTGCCTTCGAACAATCCCCCATCTGCAAATGTATATATGATGAAGGGTGATGCTTTCATATCCACTAGAGCGCATGACTACAATAAACCAAGAACTTATGAGAAGGGCAAAAAAGTCGAACTCCCATCTCTTCCTCTACAAATTGAGAATACTTTGGGTGAAACAATGACACGCATCCCAAAAGGTGCGTTCAAAAAATATTCTCATAACCCAAACACAAGGGCCGCCCATAACTATTATGTGGTGGAATATTTATGTCAAACCCCTTGTGTGATGTCCGCTTTGGAGGTCCTCCAAAGCTTCCCTTCCCAGAGGAAAGCTTTTTTAACTGCTCTGGGATCTACCGAGACTTGTAATCCGGGTACCATCATGCTAGATAAAACCGACTTAAAACCTCATCTGCCTTACCACGTTGTGTTTCAGATAGTAGTGGCTCACCCCACGAAAAATTTTACTCGAAATATTTTCTGCACGGTGGTTGATGAGGGTGCCTCGACATGCATTATGTCGTTGGCATGTTGGAAGGCCATTGGCCAACTCGTTTTGTCTCCGTCACCCACTCTTCTCATTTCTTTCGACGGACGTTCATTCCGACCACATGGTATCATTCCCTCTTTTCCCATGCAATTGGGAGGGAAGACCGTGTGCGTTGAGGTAGAGGTAGTCGACGCGTCTCTCGACTACAATCTTTTGTTAGGAAGGAGTTGGACTTATGCCATGCAAGAAGTGGTTGCTACAGTTTTTCGGGTCTTTTTGTTTCCACACGAGGATCGGATTGTGACCATTGATCAATTGTCTTTCTCTAGATCTGACCCTTCATTGGGGGTGTCCACAGTCCTAATGATTGATAATCCTCAACCAGGTGTAGTCAACATAGGGGTTGGTTTGTGCCTATCTTTGATGGGTACCTTCGATTACCCTCCCCCTCAAGGCGATGTCAAGTTCATATCCGACCTCCATAAGGTTGAGATTTTCCAAGTTTCGTCATTTCGCATGAATTACTTCAACAATCCGTGGATACTTCCTTTCCCATCAGCCATGGTGGAAGGGACAGGGCACCCGGGCATGTCCATGCCCTTGTCGGCAGCTGAAGTAGCGTACTCTTTAGTCTAGAAAACTTCGGCCAACCCAGATCCAACTCCTGCACAAGAGTTAGATCCACCTCTAGAGCCTATTTGGGCTCAAGGTTCTCTCACTGACACCAATTCGTTAGACTTAGTCTTGCCCTCTAACGAAGCAGTAATTGAAGCAATGACTAGTCCGGACAAACCCTGGGATGATCTTCATCATAGATCATACTTCTTCCTAGAGTTAAGTAGAATCAAGGTCGGAGAATTCACCTTGATTATGACTGGAGATAGGTCTTTTCCTATTAATCCCTTAGCCACACACTAGGTCTATGTTGAGGGTAATATGGAAACCATCGCTAAAACCATACCGATAAATATCTCCAGAACCCCTGGCATCATAGACAATGTTTTCATCAGAGCATACTGCTCCCCCGAGGAGATACCCACCATCGCCCCACAAAGTGTCGATCATGAGCTAACTCTGTTGTTTTTCAAGATCACTTTGAGATCCGAAAGCAACATCCGGTGAGACTGCATTTATGCTTTTCGATCTCGTCTAGATTAACCGAGAAAAGTAACCCCTACGTGTCTTCTTTTAATCCCTTTTCAGACCCTCTAAACATGAAAAGATTGTCGAGCGATCTTGTGGCCTTTCATGCTCGTTAAACTGAAATTTGAAGTCACGTCTGTCCAGTGGTAGTTTACCTCTTTTTCAGTCTGGACAGTCAACTGTATGAACAAAGGTATACTCTATGGAACTTCAGTTCTCTAGAAGAGTACTCTCGGGTATCATTTTAACCCTTTTTCGGGCCTAAGGGACTAAATTTACAAAAAAGGAACCCCCACAGAGTCCATAGTTAAGCTCTTTTCAGACTCCCTAAAATTGAAAATATCGTCGAGTGACCTTATTCTTTCACACTCATTAAAATGGTCCAGAAGAACATTCTTGACGGATTCCATAGCTAATCTTTTTTCAGACTCCTTAAAAAAATTGTCGAGTGATCTTGTCTTTATCACACTCGTTAAAATGGTTTTGAATAGACGACTTGTCGGTGCTAGTTTACCCCTTTTTCAAACCGACTAGACTACCTTCGAAAAACGTACCCCATTGGAGTCTCCTTTTACGTTTTTTCAGACTCTCTAAACATGAAAAAACGCCGAGCTTACCTTCTTTGGGCTCGTTAAACTTACATCGAAGGACGTTACCATTGTGTGTTTTTTTAACTGCGTTTGCATACCTGCGTCTTTGGTCTAAATGTCGGCTCCATGTTGCTCCCAACTGAACCATCTGAAGCATACCTTATACGCAAGCCTTGTAGAACTTTGCCTCTGCGTCTTAACACCCTTAGCCCCCGGAGGATTTTTCCCGAGTATCATTATTCTGAACATCAGTTTTGTCCTTACGCCTTGAACTTGTATGTTTGTAACACTTGTGCCTCCATTGTAACGTAACATTCCTTTATTATTTTTTCCAAAATCGTTGAAAAAGAGAAAAAAATCAAATATACCCCAAAAAGAGGAAGGGAAAAGTATTTTCTTTATTGGCAGCACAATAAGTCGCCCTTGGATAAAGCACATCTGTTTGTTTTTTCGTCAAATTATGGGATGTAATACGACCTTAGGAAGTTATTCTTGCTACATAGAGTTGTGTCCTCTTCTGTTTGGTTATTCTTCCAAACATATGGAGAGTTTGTGTTGCCTCCTGCTTCGTAAACTTATGATTAATGCCATGCTACCTAAGTCTCATCATTTGTCGTTCTGTTGTCCAAGTGAAGTTTCTACCAAGCCTGAGTCGGCCCCTCCATAGTTTGTCTCTTTCCCTCATACCCGGCCATCCTGAATGTCCAATCAAGTCTTTGTTCAAAATCAATGAAGCCTTCAGTCTGATCATCAAGATTCTCTAGTCCATGATCGACGAGCCATTGAAGACCTCTGGGTAGTGAAGTTGTACACTCATATTACACTCCTATCTGAGTTTTGAATATTTTGAAGTTGTTTCTCGAGCTCTGAAGCCCTCATCTCCACCCATCAGGCCTTATCAAATTCTAAGAAGATGGATACTCTACATGTATATCTTTTTGATTTCGAGATGTAGCTCCGCTGTGTATTGTTCGCGGTTACAATTTATATAGTTATATGACATGGATCTACAGTGTATTTGATTGGTAGCCATGTGTTTATTTTATCCCGAGCATGGGTATGCCCGCCTCGGTGAGACAATTGTTATTTTTGCAGACGACGCCTCCCAATTTTTGGTTCCTGGGCTCACTTGTTCGGCACATCAGTAAAGATTGGTAATGTATTTCGGCCATCAGATGCTCTTCTGACATCACACATTAGGGGGCATCTGTTATAACCCTAATTTGCACCATGCATGCTTACTTGGCATCAGGCCATCTCAGATCCCTTCTTTGCCAAAACACTGTTGAACAACTCTTTAAAAAACCTCTTTTATAAGGGCCCACGTGCCCTACTCCATTACTGCATGCGTGTACACGCTAGATGACCTAAAACAGCCCGCGTGTACCTACAAAAGCACGAAAAAAGGAAAGTTGCCGACGGAACACACAGCTTTGGGTGAGTTAGATGAAACTCTCGGCCATGCATGGTCGAGGGCTCGTCCAAATACCTAGCTTCTTATGGCCTATAAAATAAGGGTTAGGGGTCCCATTTGGAAGAGGAGAATAATAGTAAAGAAACTCTGCCCAATTGTACATTCCCATTGTCCCAACTCTTTATGCATCCTTGTGCAAAGAGAGATACAGAGCAAAGAAGTTGGAGGACATTTGAAGAGGAGCCCAAGATCAGGTTCGCGGAGCGGTGGCCGGTCTCGACATTGTAAGTTGATTCATTAAAGTTAATAATAAAGAAAAGTTTTTCCCATCCCACTATATGAGTTCTTCATAGTTTAGTGAATATATGTTTGAATCTCTAACCCATTAATATGTAGAACAAATGCATGTAGAGTGTGTTGCTTGTTTTGTACGCAGGTCAGTCTTGGGAGGATAACTACTAACAAGCGATCAAGCATGAAGAAGGATCGACATCAAATGTCTGGAACAAGGTATGTTCATTTAACCATGTATTTTCTTAAAATAAATGGGGATTAGGTCTGGGACGATGGTAGAAAGTAGGATTCTTTCGGTCTTATTTGCATGCATAATATAACCCTAAATGCTAGTCTGTAGGGGGATTTCCCACCACAACACAACCCATCCCAGTTCCTCTAGACCTCTATTTATACATTACAAACACTCATTGACATCCTTAGGCTGAGACCTAGGTGTAAAAACCCTAGATACCAAAACCCTAGGTGTCTAAAACCCTAGGTCAACTTGACCCGCGTTTTCAGGGCTTCACCAGCATGTCTTTCCTTCCTTCTCCTGCAATGCTCCAAAGCATTCAATGGTGGATTTTTTCGCTTGTTGAGTTGTCCACAATCCTTCTTCCTTGTTGATCTGCCATCCTTGATATCCTCATCCAATGGCTTGCTTCCTTTTACTTTGCTACGTCCTTTCTTCTCTTTTGATCACTTCGACCCAATAATTGTCACTGTGTCTTCCGCGCAGTTCACATTTTCCCTTTTCGTCTTTGATCTTCGCTTATTTCCATAACCAAGGGCCAACAAAATTATTTTGTCCTTGAGTTTGATGCATATGGTGAAGGGATAGGAGAATTATTGATGTAGACCCAACACTCGATAGATTTTGAGAGAAGGAAGCTAAGGGATCTTGAGAATTTCTACCTGGTCTATGATAAGGATATGTTAGCCATCATGCATGCATTGGCCAAATTTAGATAGTACTTGGTAGGAGGACACTTCATGGTTCATACTGACCACAACAAATTGAGATATTTATTAGATCATTAGGACCTAAATGAGAGGCATCATAAATGGGTGAGTAAGGTACAGACATATAATTTCGACATTGAGTATGTAAAGGAAAAGAAGAATATAGTTGTTGATGCTTTATCCAAGATACATACAACATTCTCCATGACAAATATCTCGGCAGATTGGAAGTCCATTCTCATGGTGGAATACTCCAAAACTACCTTCGCTTGTGATTTTATGGATGGAAGTATTTAGGATGACAGGTACAGGGTAGTAGATGAAATCATCTACTACAAAGAGAGGATCTATCTTGTCCCCGAGTCCACACTCAAGGATAATATTTTGAGGGCAACACATGATGCACCATTGGTAGAGAACCAAGGGTATCTAAAGACCTATAGGCAGGTGAGGGAGAGATTCTCATGGAAGGTTCTTAAAGGGGATATAATTCGTCATGTGAGGGAGTGCATGACTTACTAGCAAAACAAGTCATATTTCACATATTTTGTAGGATTTATTCAACCATTATCGATTATAGATAAGAAGTGGGAAATAATTTCTATGGAATTCATCATAGGGTTACCAAAGGTGCAGGGAAGGGACTATATCTACATGGTAGTGGACAATTTAACTAAATATGCACACTTGTGACTTATTTTCTATTCCTATGGAGTACAACACATCTCAAGTAGCAGATATATTCTTTAGGGAGGTGCTCAGACTCCATGGCCTTCCAAGGAACATAGTCAGTGACCAAGATAGCAGGTTTCTTAGTGTTTTTGGCAGGAGATGTTCAAGTTATCTGAGACAAAGCTGAAACCCAACACTAGCTATCACCCCTAGATAGACGGGAAGACCGAGATAGTAAAAAAATGGATCAAGGGTTACTTGATGAACTATGTGTCAGGATAGCAACATGCATGGATAAAATGGTTGTATATCGGGGAGCATTTCTACAACACCACTCATCACATGTATATTGGGATATGCAGGTTTCAGGCATTATATGGCTATGATTCTCTATATTGTATGGATTTGGCATTTGTCTAGAGCCGAGCTTTTAGGTCCAAGGAATGGTTACAAGAAAGTCAGGACATATTAAGAGTCCTAAAGGAGAATTTGTAGGCCACTCAGAATTAGAAAAAGTTGTATGCAGATCGAAATAGGGTAGAACATAGCTTTGAGCTTGGAGATCTTATCTTTCTCAGATTGCATCTGTACAAACATACATCATTGTAGAAGAGTGGAGTAGAGAAGCTTAAGCCCAAATTTTACAGGACCTATAGAGTTATCAGGAGAGTGGAGGAAGTAGCATACAAGATGGAGTGACCGAAGGGAAGTAGGATCCACAATACCTTAAATGTATCATGCCTCAAGAAGGCATTGGGATAGCAGGTCACTACTTCGGTAGATATTCCTCCACTAGATGAGGAGGGAAAATTGGTTCTAGATCTTGAGAGGATTGTTGATGTCAAGGAATGAAGGTTGAGGAGTAAGTTCATTCAATAGTACTTGGTTGTATGGAGAATATTTTTTGCAAAAGATGTTACCTGAGAAGGGGAGAAGATATTGCATCACCCTAATCTAGAATTGCTTGAGGACAAGCAATATTGGGAAGGGAGGATTGTAATGTCCCCTTCCAATTGATTATGATAGAGGGTGACTCAATAGTCTATATGACTCTCATAGGGTATAGTCAACAATGAAAAAAAGGGGATTCAAGGAGGTTTGTATGGTGTCACTAGGTAAAAAGAATGACAAATCCTAAAAGTGACATTAAATAAAATAAGCAATTACATTTAAATGAAATTGGAGGGAAAACAAAGTGAATATTTGATTTGGTCAAAATGGGGGAAAGAAGTCCCAAAGAAAGGATAAATAGAGGACTATCCCTTCCCCTTGGCATTATGATTTGATATCTTATTGAGTTCTCTTATAGCCATCATTTTCATTGGGGTTTTGGGAAAAGCCTTCCACTGCAGGTTTAGTTTTGGTGGTGCAACACCCACCCTAGATATACAAGAGGAGAATTCATTGGGAGTTCTCATTGGAGTTCATTGAGTGTTTGATTTCATACTGGAGGGATTTCAGGAGCATATCAGCTTGCACAGGTTGTTTACGACGATATTCAAGAAGAGGTCGAGCTTCAAATCCATAGGTGTTAGGAGGGTTTTTCACATATTTAATATAGTTCATCCCCATGGGTTGAGCACAATTTGTCCTGCGAGGCCTTGCTAGAGACCCTCCAATTGTCCCTCAAGACCCTTCTAGACACCCTGCAATTGTCTCGCGAGGCCCTGATGGACACCCTGCAATCGTCCTATGGGGACCTCTGTGAATTGTGGTTTGTAGCCATGATCTGTATTATTTTGAGAATGAAATGAAGGCAGAGATAAAACAATGAAATATAAATATCTATTTCAAGATACACATAAATATCACAATAAACACAGAGATACAATAATGCACATTTTTCATTAATGAGAGAATGTACAGAAACTATAAAATTACAAAGTGAATGACTCGCTAGAATGGTGGCATCTTATCTCTGAGAAGAGATGTGATGGATACGCTCATTCACAAGAAGATGATGATGTTTACAATGAGGCTCTAGAGGCCTTCTTAACATAAATAAAACCCAAAACCCTAACCCTGGAAGACGAAACGCGAAAAGGTTTGTGAGCTCCGATGGGGGTAGTTGGTATGCCAACTTTCTAAGGCTGTAACTTTTTCATACGATCTTAATTTGGGGAATTCTATACCTTGTCAGAAAGGTATATCCGAGGAGTACATATTTTGTTCATCCTAGACATTTGCTATTATTTTTGGAGCTTTCCTTCCCAAAAAACATCATTTAGGGCCTCAAAACGACCCTGGAAGTTCAGGACCCGAAAAAACGTAGAAAAACTGCCAAGGTGGAAACCCCTGTTTTGAGCCAGTGGAATAGGTGGGTGGCCATTGATTTCCACCTATATCAATACATATGTTGGACCTGGTTTGTGAGGATCTCATAAATGGATTGATTTCATATCGACATCGTTGGAACAGAGCAAAGTAAGGCTTAGTGAGTCTTCGATCAGTGAACACCATAGGTTGGCATCATTCCAAGTTTTTCTTGTGTGTTTCTGTAATAGATTGTGTAGCTTCCTGGTAGCCATTAGATTTGTGTGCTAAGTAGTATTTTGCAATTGTTATTACAACCATTATACATCATTTCACTGATTTTGAGAGTTTCCATCCATGATAACATTCCATGATTATATGTTCCATACTTGTGAAATGAATGTATGCTATATGTCTGAAAATATTCCTTATTGAGAAAATTGTCTATAAGAAGTTAACAACACATTCATATAAGAAGAAACAACAAATTTTGGGAAAAAATGTATAAAATTCCCTCCTAGCCTAGTTGGGAACATTACAGCTCAAAGTCTTTATAGGTTTATCAGGTGGTTTCTTCTCTAGATTTCCTCTGCACAAGGGAGTCCCTTCTTTGCTAAACAGTCCCTATGTGACCTCCCCTTACCAGTGTCAGTTTCTATCTAGTAATAACCAAGTTGTATCCCATAATTGCTTCAGTTCGTGATTTAGATCTTCTTCGTTCAGGGTGATCATCAACAACTTATAAAAGATTCCTCTTTTCTTCAAGGAAAGCTCTTATTTTCCTCTCTCTTCGATCAGTGTTCCTAAATATCTCAGTGTGTTGTGTTTCTCAGCCCATGATTTTTCAGCACTCATGTGATCTTCTTGCTCTCTGGATCATTATTTTGTTTGTGTGTGCACCCTTGTGTGCATTCTCCTCTTCTCTTCTCTCTATGTTGTGTTATTTTATTATGTTGTTCTATTTCTTTTTTTTTGGTGGTGTTTTTCCACCTTTTTCCTCATTTCTTTCCAGTTCCCTTGGGACTATTGTGGCTTCTAGTAGACACCACCTGTAGTCCGTGGTTCTCATTCTAAAGAGGCAAATCTGCAAATTCTTGTGGTCAGGTCATTTAATTGGCCCTTTCCTTCTTTAAGGGGCCAACTTCCAATAGTCACTAATTGTTCCAACCACCCCTACAAATTCCTTTATTGGTCACGTGGCTATGCAGAGGTCTGGTACGTTGAAGGTGTAAGGTTATGCTTCACAAGCATAAGTAAGCTTGTTGGACAAGCTTCTTATTTTCCTCACTAATTCATTTCATCTTCTTCTGCACTCAACCATTCAATCAATCCCTACTTCTTCAACTTCCTCCGGTGTATCATGGCCAGTACTGTCAAGGATTTTCCTTCACAGTTAGTGGTTTGGTTTTTTCATTAAATTAAACATATTTCACATGTTTTATAACATAAATTATGTAACCTTAACACAATTACAGTCTCGGGAAAACTGGGCATTATATTCCCCTCCCCCTTAAAGAAATTTTTTTCTCGGTGTTTAAAACACCATGGTATTGGCATACCTATTTTTATTTACAATTATACAGTAAATAAAAATAGGTATGCCAATATCATGGCATCTTCCAACTCCCATGTAGCTTCATCGGCTCCAAAGTTCTTCCATTACACCTTGACCTACATGATATCTCGATTCTAAAGCATTGATTCTTTCCTGTCTAGGATGCATTAGGGTTCAGGATGGAATTATCCTTTTGGTTCCACCTGTATTACAGTACACTCAATAACATGATTAGAATCATGTACATATTTCTTTAAAAAAGATACATGGAATACATTAGGAGCTCTAACAGTAAGTGGTAAGGCAAGTTTTTATTTTACTATTCCTATTCTCTCTAGGATTTCAAACTGTCCACAATATCAAGGAGCCAACTTAGAACACATCCCCATTTTCAGGGAACTTATTTTGGGTTTCATTTGAAGGTACACATAGTCTCCCACTTTGAATTCTTTGTTGGTTCTCTTGCTATCAACATAGCTCTTTTGTCTATCCTGGGAAACCTTCAGGTTTTTCCTTATCTTAACCATAGCTCGTTCCATCTCCTTCAACAATTCTATTCCAAGTGTAATTTTTTCCACTGGACTATCCCAACTGATTGGAACTATACACTTTATTCCATACAGAACCTCAAATAGGCTCATCCTCATTGATTCTTGACAATCATTGTTATATGTGAATTATATCGATGGTATATATTCTTCCCATTTCTTGGGTTGGTGCATAACATGCATCCTTAACATGTCTTCTAACACTATATTCACCCTTTTGTTCTGACCATTTGTTTGAGGATGGTAGGTCGTGCTAAAGTCCAATCGTGTTTCCAAGCCTATAAACAAGCTTTTCTAGAAATTTGAGGTGAACTTAGCATCCATGTTCAAGATTATGGTTTTTGGAAAACCGTGTATTCTAAATATTTCTTTCATTAAAACATTGACAACGTCTATATCTTTAAAGGTATATTTTATAGGAGTAAAATGATTTTCCTTTCTAAACGTATCAACTAAAACCATGATTGCATCATGTTGTTTGGTTGTCTTAGGTAGACCTTTGATAAAATCCATGGAAATCACTTCCCATTTCCACTCTGGAATTTGTAAGGGCTGCAATAGTCTAGTAGGGTGTTGATGCTCAACTTTCACTTGTTGGCACTCTAAACACTTCACAATGTATTGGGCCATGTATTTCTTCATTCCAAGACAATAATACAATTGTATAACTGTTGTCACCATTTTCTAGTAACCAGGCTGACCTACATATGGTCTCCAATGGAATTCTTCCATAATCAAGCGCCTCAAATCCATTGAATTATGCATGTACAGTCATTTGTTACACAACAGTAGGCTATCATCCCCAAGTTGATATCCTTCATACCTCTTTTATCTAGGTTATTTTTGTAACCTTTCTTTCACTTGATTGAAGAAATCATCTCCCTGCAAGAGAGTTTTAATCTTATATTTAATGTTAGACTCTCCTACACTTTTTTCCACTAAGTGCACTATATGAACACTTTGGTTGTGCATGTATGCTAATGTGTTCTCTTTTCCTTTTATGTGTTTGATTTCGAAATAGAACTCATTGATCAGTGCCATCCACCGAGCATGTCTAGAATTCAACATTAGCTGATAAAATAAATACTTCAGAACACAATCGTTAGTCATGAGGATAAATCTCTTCCTGAGAAGGTACTGCCTATGCATATTCAACCCATGCACAAACACTAAAAGATCTAGATCGTGAGTAACATACTTATGCTCATGGTCATTTAATTTTTGTGACTCATAAAAAATCACTTTCCCTTATTTCATCATGAATCCACTGATTCCTTCTTTGCAAGCATCTGTATAGACCAAGAAATCATTTTCTTTATCTGCAAACCTTAGAATAGGTGCATTAGTTAATAGATTCTTTAGCTACTGGAAGTTATCTTCACAATCTGGCAACCAGATGAATTTCTTTCCTTTTCTTTTCAATGAGGTAATAGTATTACCGATATTGGAAAATCCCTTTATGAACCTCGTGTAATATCCAGCTAATCCCATGAAGGATCTCACTTCTATCAAATTTCTAGGGGTAGTCCAATCCATGATCGCCTTGATCTTTTCAGGGTCTACTACCACTAATTTAGCTGAGATTACATGGCCTAGATATTGGATTTCCTTTTTATGGAAATCACACTTTATGAACTTGGCGTACAGCCGGTGTTCTCTTAACACCTGTAACACCATCCTAAGTTATTCTTCATGCTCCTATCGGTTCTTGGAATACACCAAAATGTCATCCACAAACACTAAGCAAAACCTATCTAAATACTTACTGAGCACACTATTCATAAAGAACATGAATGTAGGTGGTGCATTTGTAAGTCCAAAGGGTACCACAACAAACTCATAGTGCCCATAAAGTTTCCTAAAGGTTGTGTTATCACACTAAATTGCCTTGGGTCTTTTAGTTTGTTTTAATCCTTTTTAAGCCTTATATTTTAATTTTTTAATTTTCATCCCTTTAAAGTTATGTTTGTTAGTTCCCCTTAAATAAATAAAATTTTGAGTCATGGCTCATGTTTGATCCTAAAATTTATTTTTTGGACTTAAACCCTTGTTAGTTTATGACTTAAAGTTTTGGACCCCTTCATTGTGTGTCATTAGGATCGATCCCTCCCCTCCCATGACTAGACTGATGAGACACACCATTCTCCTCACTCATGACCTCGTGAGCATGCCTTGTTGTCCTTGCTTACCTGTCCAATCATTTTTCAAACTAGAGTGTTGCTCACTCATCAGGCAGTTCCGTAGCTCCTTACCCATTCATCATGATTTCCACCACGAGTTATGATTACCACAACTGATGTCATATTCCTTGTTTTTAGTGCAAGGAGTCGGTTAAAGATACCTCCAATATCTTGCATTTACGATCCCTAATAATGGTTTTTGATTTGAACAATTCATGAATGTTGCGCTTCTCAAACTCACAGTTCTAACCATGCAACAATGGTGCAACCAAATTTGATGCTGAGGTAGATTCCAGGGCCAAAATGTTCACAACTTCATCCTGAGATTTCGCTAAACATTCCAACAGTTGTCTACTCCACAGGTATCTCGTGTTGCCTCCTCTGCATATTAGTTTTCACAAGAAAATTGTGCTCAGGTTTTGGTTTATCAAGCTTGCACATTTGTAAGGGACTCGTCTTTGCATGATAGCCTTGTCTCCTCTCTTTTTCAGACCTGTGAACTATGTTTCATGTATCTAGGTCTAATTACTTATGTCTTCCATATCCATTGAAGTTTCAAGCACCTAAATAGCCTATCCTCTGCATACGCATCGCTACACCCAGTGGCATTGCTTAAACGCCTATGTGTATCCCATTCTTCCTTTCATTTTGGAGTTAAGAATTTTACTCAATTGCAAAGGGCCAATTACAAATTATTCCCTCACTGTCTACACTCTCAAATACCAGTGCAAATCTAAAGGTGTAATTCCCACAGTCAAGCTTGGATTACCAACACCAGTCTATTTTAAAAGATCAGCCTTGTACATTTGAAGCTCGATTGTAAGTCTTCTTGGTAATTAATATCTCATAATCCTTTAAAATCTCTCATTCTAAGCCATGGAGACCCCTCAAACAAAGAAGACACACAAAGGAGGAAAAGTGGTTAGGACAGAACCTGTGGACATGCATATTTTTGATACTGAGCCCATGTCAAGAGAGGTCTTTCAAAGAGTGGGATGCCTTTCTTTCTGCCAGAATATGCAGAGAGGCCATCTAGAGGTAACAACATAGTTTGCATCACATTTTGATGGCAGAAGAACCAAGGTTGGGGATTTGGAATTTGAGGTGATTGAAGCCTCTATCTCAGCTACAACAGGAATCCCCGTTACAAGTGAAAAGTGGTTCAAAGCCATGGATTTGATTTCAGCCTATGCTAAAGATCTCTTTAAACCTGAACATTGGGCCAGTGATTTGTCTAAAAGTATGCCAAGGAGTCAATTGATTGAACAGTTTGACAGAATTTTAAAGATCATCCAAAGATATTTTACATGTGAAGGGAGATTTAACACATTGTACCAGTACCATATAAGGCTTTTGCTACATTTTACTGGTAAGGTTGGGATGAATATTCCCTATTACTTGTTAAGGAGCATAGGTAATATGTCAGACATGATACAATCCAAATCTAAGAATGTGGATTCTATCCTTTTCCACTCTGGATTGATCAGAATGCTAGTCTCTGAGGAATTGGGTAAGAAAGAGATTTCATGGGAGCATTTTTTTGTTACTTCTCCTTTCAAGTTGGATCTAGCATCAACTCCTCAATCATAGAATGCAAGTCATTTATCACCCACGAGTTCTATTAAAGAAGGGAGTAGTAGGAAGAGAAAGGGCAGAGCCCTTGTTCAAGTTTCAGAGGTCAGCAAGCAGGTCACAGGAGTTAAGGAGGAAGCTTGTCCTTCCCCACAAAGAGATTTTTCACCACCTCCTCCACCAGGGCTAGAAGAGGTTCCTTCTTCTACCAAATCTACATCCAAGAAAGGGAAGAAGTTACTCTTCCCCTCTTCTCCTCCGGCAGTCAAAATCAAGGGTAAAAGACCTTTCACAAGGTCATCAATTCCTAGGGAAGTTGTTGAAGAAAAGTCCATACCAAAAATCCTTGTGCAAAGGAAGAAGAGTAAAGGCATTGAAAAGCCAGAGGAGATAAAAGAAGAAATCCTTGTGCAAAATAATAAGAGTAAAGGCATTGAAAGGCCTGTGGAAAGAAAAGAAGAAACCTATGTGCAGAGGAAGAAGGGTAAAAGCAAAGCCACCAAGAAACCTGATGAGGTAGATAAGGCACTTCCCATGCATGTGGAAGAGGAGACTGAGAATAAAACTATTGATATTGTGCATGTCACTGCTCCTCCTGACAATCAGACCTTCAAAATACTTATCAGGCAACTTAGAGACGCAAGAAAAGAGGTGGCTTAGTTGAAAATAGAGGCCATGTTTGATAGGGTGAAAATGAAAGAGCTCATGGATGGCTACAGCCATACTCTTTACTTGGCAAGGTTTGCAGAATGAAAGGCCCAGCCCCTTCACAGGTAGCTCCAGAACCTTTATAGGAAAAATAGAGGTTTTCAATCTTAGAACAGGAAACTCAAGGCAGAGTTGCAACATTTTCAAGATGAAGTAGCCCAAAGAAACTTGCAAGTATTGGTTGAAGCTACCATTGAGAAAGAGACATCAGCAGTCAAGGAGAGCACAACCCCACTGAAAAATCCAGTCATTGTTAAGAACAAGAAGCATGTTGTGCCAAATGAAGATCCTCCTTCTACCAGAAAGAGTGTGAGGTTAAGTGTCAAGGTAACAAAATAGTTGATGAAAGGTGAGCCCCATTTTTTAGGGTGTTTCCTTTTTGAAAGGGTAAACTTATTTTCAAATATTACCTCGGCCATCTATACAGGCTTCTAAGCGTTTAACTATCAGAGTTTTGGGCTTTTGTGAAGTGCTAACTCCCTCAGTGGTAAAGTGCACTACCTAGAGTTCTGCCAAGTCACCTAAATATAATGGTTTTGACATTATGTAAGGCCACTATTTGCTCTACACATTCTCAAGATTGGAGGCGTTGCGTTTTTTTATAGTCCTACCTAAACCTATACACAGACGCATCATAATTGGCACTACCTACAAGCACTACCTAATATCTGGCAGATAATAAACCTACACACAGGCACAGCATAGTGGCGCTACATAAAGGCGCTACCTAATATTTCACAGAGAACAAAGGTTGTCACATAGGCGCAGCATAAGTGGCGCTACCTACAAGCGCTACCTAATATCTGGCAGATAATAAACCTGCACACAGGCACAACACAGTGGTGCTACATAAAGGTGCTACCTAATATTTCACAGAGAACAAAGGTTGGCACACAGGCGCAACATAAGTGGCGCTACCTACAAGTGCTACCTAATATATGGCAGAGAATAAACCTGCACACAAGCGCAACACAGTGGCACTACGTAAAGGTGCTACCTAATATTTCACAGAGAAAAAAGGTTGACACACAGGCACAGCACAGTGGCGCTACTTAA
This sequence comes from Picea mariana, assembly GCA_032191745.1. Taxonomy (NCBI): domain Eukaryota; kingdom Viridiplantae; phylum Streptophyta; class Pinopsida; order Pinales; family Pinaceae; genus Picea; species Picea mariana. Next base: position 85,430 of record JASDQU010243715.1, on the reverse strand, counting down.
AGGCACTACCTAATATTTCATAGAGAACAAAGGTTGGCACACATACACAGCATAGTGGCGCTACCTAAATGCGCTACCTTTTCTACTTGCCCAGTTGTGAAATACGCTACTCAGACTACTACCTAAAGAAGATACCAACAGACATCAGGGATTCAGGAGGGCTAAGCTAACAAATTTTTGGATAGCTGATGATGGAGAAGATTGTAGAAATAGCAGCTGACATCATGAGGATAACCACATGCTCCTAAAAGACACATGGAAAAATAGGATATGCGCAACAAAAGAGAATCAAATCAATTTGAATCTTGGTTGGATTAGTGACCAACATTTTCCTACTTTATAGCATAGATTGTTAAATAGGTTGTTAGATCAAATAAATGTTTAGAGATTTTCAAGGGAAGGAGGCCAACTCGTACCTCCAGTTGTTGCCTCCCTTTTGTTATAAATAGATAGATCAATTTCTTTAGTAGGTTCTGATGGTTGCGCAAGGCTCCCTTAGACTATAATATTTTGATGAAGTGACTGTGATCTAGCTATGTATTCGACTTAAGACATTTTGGCTAATAGAAATCAATGTCTCTTTCAGCTTATTTTGCTTTTGATGCTAAATGTTCATTCTTTGAAAGATTCACATGAATGATTGTGGTGATGTTAAGGTGGATGTTTGATCATTATATTATCATGATGTTTATTTAGTTTCCTTAGTTTCTGAGTTCAAGAAGATCTTGTGTTAAGAAACTTTCTTCCTTAGGCTTTTGTAGACCTAATGTTTGTAGTAGCCCCTACATTCCTCTTATTCAAGTCTTCCCTCTATTCATACTTACTCCCAAATTATTTATTGAAGTTATCCAAGGCCTTGATTATTGGTGCATGCTAGACCTGTTTTCTGAGTTGGAACATTATCATTTTGAGTCCCTTTCCATTTGACCCTTTAAAACACTCTTACATTCATATATAACATGATGGGTACTGGGCTTGCCTTCCATGCAATATGGAGGTGATTCCTAGTGCTAACAGGTTTTATTTTGGATGTCCTCATCCTTGATTCTAAATTGGTGATATCCTGACCTCAAATCTATCTTCGAGAATACTACATCTCCCCTCAGTTGCTCAAAAATATCATCTATCCTAGGCAAAGGGTAATTTTTCTTGAAGGTCATCTTATTCAACTACCTATAATCAATACATAGTCTCAAGGTACCATCCTTATTCCTTACAAATAGGGTTGGTGCTCCACAAAGGGATACACTCAGCCTAATATAATCAATACATAGTCTCAAGGTACCATCCTTATTCCTTACAAACAGGGATGGTGCCCCCCACGGGGATACACTTGGCCTAATGTATCCTTTATACAACATTTCATTTAGCTACACTTCCATTTCTATCAACTCTGGTGTGCTCATCCCGTAATTCACCCTCGATGTTGGTATTTCCCTAGGCACCAGATCTATTAATAAATTGAAACCATTTTTGGAGGTAATCCAGGAACTTCTTCTGGAAATACATCTCTGAACTCCCATAGCATTGGGTGCTCTTCAGTTGTCATCTCCTTGCTTTTTGTTGAGTTCAACCCTTGTATAGCATACAAGGGACACCCCTATCTTATAAACTTCTTAAGCTGCAATGCTAATATTTTCCTTATAGAAACTAGCTTTTAGATACCTTGTAGAATCCTTGCATTTCCTTTCTCATATTCACATTCCAAAACTTTCTCATAACAGATTGATTTTTCATTATGGGAAGTTAACCAATCCATACCCAACAACATGTCATATGAGCCTAGGAGTAGGATATATAAAATTTCTCGGTTCTGCATTCCATCCATCTCAATTGGAAAAGCTTCAACTACCTTAGCCACTTTCCTCTTTGTTCTAGTGGCTAACTAAACTAACCATGATTTAGCATGCTTCTCTATCTGTAATGAGCATGCCTCAACCACTCGAGGTGAAAAATAACTAATATTAGATCTTGGGTCAATTAAAACAGATATTGGTCATTCAATAATAATACCTTCCAATTCCATCACAGAGGCCTTGTGGTCTTCTTGTTGGGTCTCTATAGTTTCATAAATTCTCGTCACACTTATGTCCATGCCATTGACTGTAGTTGCCTCCTGCACATTGTATACCTTTCTATTGTAATTATTCTTGTGGGGTAAATCCATCAGCAGGTGTGTCTCTCCACATCCCCGGAATTGTAAAGTTCCTTCCTTGGGCTCCTCTGCTCCTTCTATTGCTTGCTCTGTTGGTTTATTTCAAATTTCAAATGGGAAATTTTATTGATGCACGCTCCTACTTGGATAACCCAATTGTGCACCTTTCCCCGAATTCTTATGGGGGAATGACTTGAATCCCTTATTCTGGAATCCACTCTTGTCCTTCCTCCTCCAATCCTTTAAAGACTCATGCGTGTGTTTAGACTAGTCATAATTACATTTGGACTTCCGAATAGTTTCCTCCGAAGTCTTAGGTTTATCAAACTCAATTTGATATTGGTAGGACTGTGGTAACCAGCTGAGAAAATGTTGGATTCTTGGCTTCTCATCCTTGAGGTAGGGAACATACCTCAATAGATCCATAAAAATTTTAGAGTATGCATCCATGGTATATTGTCCCAACTTAAACTCATTGAATTCCTTTATTTTTTCATCATAATACTTTTCAGATAGGTAAGCTTTACGAAAGTATTTCTCAAATTGTTTCCAAGTCAACTTTCTTTCCTTCAAGCCTTTGATTTCCTTGAGATATTCCAAACAGATGAAAGCTCCTCATTCAGGTTGAATACTACAATCCTTTCCTTGGTATTCTCAGAATAATTATGAACTCAAAAGTACTTCTTCAAACCAAATAGCCATGCTTTGGATTCTTCTCCTTTATTTATCTCTCTATCAAAGGTAGGAGGCTTAGCCTTCTTAAATTCTTCAGTTAGAGAGATCTGAGAATTATTTATTTTTCTCTTCTTAGGAACATTGGATGTTGTTCCACTACTGAACTGTTCTACCTAAGTATTCTATCGCTAGATGACTCTGTGGAAACACTTCCACTCGATTTGCCTTTATTGGAATCTTGATGCTTCTTTCTGGAAGAGCTCCTTCCCACGTCGTTGTAATCCAATCCATGATTCTGGGAATCCGAAGGGGTTTTAAACCTATCTAAATGTTGTAATTATGCATTGTTAGGGCCTTGTTGTAGATGCTTCTGAATTTCAGATAGGCTCTACAATAGAACTGCATTCAAATCTGCCTATTCGGCCTGAGATCTCATAAGCCTCTCATTGTATTCCTTCAGACTTCTAACTGTGTCCTTCAAAACTGGAGGGGTTTCTCTATCCCTTCTACCATCATATTCTTCATCTCTGAGGTGTGAGGTATCATCCATATTTCATTGCAACATTCAACATTGTGACCTTCCAACACGTCCTACGTGTTGAAACAACAATTATTATTAGCATTTTACGTTGGCCCTTAAAAAAATCATTCTAAGAAACAAAAAAATCCTTCTTAATAATTTTAAGCGGTCTTGGTGACCCATTCAATCTTAGATTTTGAACTAAGATCTGATACCACTTTGTAACACACCCAACCCCCTAAGTAACATTTTTAGGAGTTGGGAATTGACATTTCTTCTTTCTTCAAATATCTCAATACCTCTCCTTGAGGGAACGATTGTTTTATGCTCATCAATAGCTTTCCAACAACTACAATTATGCTTAATTTTGAGTTTGGTATCAAAGGCTATGGCCTCCTATGGATTCTCAGACTCACAAGGTCAACATCCAACACACTGCCACGTGGCATCCATGTGGCACTTTGTCACTCATGCCCTCCAATATGGAAACATTGTGGCACATGCCCCAACTCATTGTTGTGGAGCTTCTTCCTACATAATTCTATCATCATCATCGAACATCACTTCGGTGAAGTACCAATTACCCATTCTGATTGTCCTGACAATGATTCACCGATCGACCCTTTTCTAGATCCAACAGTCCTCATGCCACTTGTCCTACGGTCCTGGGTGAGTTGACAATTTTGACTTACCCATGAGTTAACTCTCGTCCCTTCCTTTACATTCATTAATGAATCAAGGGGACATACAATAGTTTGACGGTTAAGAATAATCCTTCACCCCATGTCGACAAATGATCTATATTTCCTACCATTTTCATCGATGTTGGTGCTCTTAACCAAATCCCTACAGGTTTGAATCTTAATCCCCGACGACAACACATAAGTATCAACATTCCATATCTCATCGTCACATCCCCGACGATATCAACAACTATCAATGGTCTCAAGCCTATAATTGTCGCCGCCACTCCTTAGGTGACATTTAACTTACCATCCCCCTACTTCTAATGAAAATTCCTTAGGCATAAATTATCCATAACCATTAGCCCATAGATCTAATGGCCATCACCTAGAACAAAGGTTCAAAGAACCTCCTCACCCAATGGGACCCACATTAGTCCCGTCGAACAAAATTCTAGTAACACATGTCACTACTTTTTACACATGGACTGTTAAGTTGGTAGGACACATCATCATGACATCTTCATCCTCTTTCAAATCCTAAGTGTGAACTTCTAGAGATAAATGGTGGAGGATACACTCTCATTAGGCATAGATAGATGGTTCTTGTCAATTATTTTTCCACTTTGTTATTGGCACTTCCTTGGAGAAAATTCCTCTTCCCACTTTTGATCATCGACGACGATGCACATAGCATCAACGACGTATATCTATCCTTGTCATGTTGACCATATCGATTATTTTTTTCTCTCTCTGAACTTAATTGTCGTCACCAAATGTTTAAATTTTTTTACTCTCAGCCATTCACGATGATAGATATTTGTCGACCAAGGGATGATATTTACTCATCCCACTAAATCATTGGTCATAACTTCTTCCGACTCATCTCATAATTTTATCCACTAGTTAGAGCACTTATTGGGACTTAATCATTTTTTGGGTTTTGTCAGGTTTTGTCCAAGTATTCTAAGGTCTACAAACACTCTCTGACCAGCGTTGGTCTATAAACCTCATGAGTGCATGAGACCTTACATATCTTGCAAGCTCTCCACAACATATTGGGGTTTCTCTTAGGATTGAGGGTCTTCCCTTTATTACAAGGAATTTCTTCATTTATATGATGCCCCATCATTGGTTGAATGATGGTTTTTTTTGTCCATGTCTTGAAAACTTTCCTCTAACACTATGAGGACTTCATGGAAACAACAATCCACACTCATTCATTTTCACAAATTAACACATAAATTAAATTCGATGGTAACATAACCAATTTCTCAGAGATTTTGCATAATCATTTACAATCATTTCCATTTCCCATTACATCAGACATTTACATACACATACCATTCATATTCAATTTTAAAAATCTAAGTTAAACACTTATATGATAAGGAAATTTTCCAACACCAAATGATTGAGAGAGGACACATTTCCTTCCAACCTTAGGCCTTACTGTAGATTACCTTCCTATAGTATTCCACCCATGTGCCAAGCCATGATACCTCTAAGGAAATTTGAATCAGTTGGGTTCCAAGATTATGATGATCCATTAAGGTTACTCTCCTTCTCCCCTGACATAGCATAAGTTTCCCACCTCCCACTGAGCCCAGGGTCTCTACAGGTTTATCAGGTGGTTTATCAACTGTATTTCCTCTGCACAAGGGAGTCCCTTCTATGATAAACAGTCCCTCAATGACATCCCCTTACCAGTCTCGGTTTCTATCCATTAAGCACCAAGTTGTATCCCATGATTTCTTCAACTCGGGATCTAGGTGTTACACATCCAAATCACTCAACTGGATAAGTGTCGCACATACCTCTCGCTTGTCGCAAGTGTCGCAACTCCTATACAACTTGTCGCAAATGTCACAAGTGGGTTATAAGGGTGTCGTAAATACTGTTGGATTATGTTACTTTAATGATGACATCACAGAGACACTTAAAACACCTCATTTACTCAGTTTGAAGGAAGAAAATTGGTCTACTGAAGTCAAACACTTTGGAGGGCTTCATAATCAAGGTTTTGGAAGGGGAACGCTCCTCTAACACTACCTGAGGAGCGTTGGCGCCCCTCCACCATGGCTGAGAAGCGTTACAACGCTTTTCCACCCCTTTGCAGGAGCGTTATCCAACTTTGAAGCACTGGCGCTTCTAGGGACCTTTCTGGGAGCGTTATAACGCTCTATGACCTTCTTCAAAGAGCGCTCCCTATTCTGGGTGAATTGTTAAGCCCGGTGAGGAAAATAAGGGGAGAATCATTCGAGTTTAGGAGGCTGTTAAGCTCGAAATCTTGGTTTTGTCAAAAGATCTCTCAAACCAAGGAAGAGGTTTCTAACTGGTTCTAAACATGACTTGAGTGGTTAACCTCTTCCCAACCTATATAAGCAAGCTCTAATGGTGAAGAGAGGAGGAAGAAATGTGTATGTGAAACTTATGATCTTGGAGGAAATCTGCAGTCATCTAGAGAAGAGCCATCAATGCAGCTGTTTCCATCCAGGTTGTGGATCTTTCAGACAAGGGTTAGACGAAGAGGATCTGACGAAGCTATCGCATTCGCATCTACGATTGTAAGTACTGCTGTCGTTATTCTCATTAATATGACATGCTTGGCCTGTTTCTTTCTAGTTTGTGTTTGATGCTACATGAACTTATCATTCAGTGATAGATCTGTTTTCAAGCTAATGTCAATA
>JASDQU010243715.1:51971-64270 GCA_032191745.1 Picea mariana | reverse complement strand
AGGGGGGATGTTAGGATATTTAGACACTTAGGAGTTAGTTAAGATCTACTTGGTCTAATATGTCGTTAGGTAAAAGTGTGTTTATTTAGTATGCATTAGTATTCATTTGTAGTTAGGAAATCCGACAGTCACGATATGTTCCCGACATAGAGTGATCTGACGGTTCATACTCTCCTCGATCTTAACGGCCATTGATTTGTGGCTTAACACCCGATTGGTCCATGATCTCTATTTAAAGAGCATGTAGGGTCATTTTCCGATGATCGATTGTGATAAAATCTCTTGTAAAATCTCTCTGTAATCTTTTTTCTTTGCATTAATAAACTGCTCCAAGTGGCCGCGTTGGCTGGGGCCGTGGATGTTTCCCCATAGGGATTTTACCACGTGAAAACATTGGTGTGTTGATCTTTGATCCGGTTATGTGAGTGGTTACTGAAGGTGTTCATCCTCTATTGGAATACCTGTGTTGTTGAACATCTTCTAACACAACCCATATGCTTGATTCGCTCTTTACTAAGCGCAACCATGTGAATCAACAAATGATTTTGAAAACGACCATTGCAGAAAATTCTAGAAATTGCCATATAGTGCCTTTGAAAACATGCTTGTACATCCCTTATCATACATTTTTTGAGAATTTTTCCCATGCATTACTCAAATGGACGCATGCTGCAAAAAACCCATGTCCTAGAACTCCTTAATTCAACCTCATATTCTTGCAAAAGATGTGCAAAAATTGTCCCTCGAAACAATCTACTACAGGAATATAGAGTTGCTACATAATATGTGATTCTGCGGTGACTTGTTAATAAAATGACTTGCATACTAAATTGCACATTAAAAGGTGAAAATATGCAAAGATAGGTAAATTTAGCTTGAGTGTATCTTTGATATACATAACATGTAGATAAGGGAATAATTGTGTGAAAAGAGGTGGTAAATTTGTGTAAGAGAGTTCAAAGACACGGTTTCATAAGGAAATTTTTGCATGGAAGTGAAAAAAAGAGTTCAAATTGAGGACCCAACACTCTTCTCACTGGAAGGTCACCCCACCTTAACAGGAAAGTGAACATTGTATTCTTCTTTGAATTATCAATATTCAAGGGTATATTTACAATTTGTTAAGGGTGTTGGATTCCCTAGACTCAACAATAGGGATCAAACCCAAGGATGAGGCCCAATTAGACTCATCCCTATTTGGTTTGAAATGATCCTCTGGTTTATGGCCCAACAACCTTTTCGATGGACTTTAGTTATTTGAAAGATTCTTTATTATTTTGTTGCTTTAAGTTGTCCACCTATATGCAGAAGGGAAAAAGTTATATATTTTATGGAAATATTGTCTCTCCTTTAAGATAACCAAACAAAATGAGAATTAATTGAATGTTGTAACAAACTTTGAAATAATTCTATCAAGAATCTAGTATATCAAACAATTTTAGAGAAACATGCAAATAATAACAAAAATAGATAATTTGAATGTGACATAGAGAGAAAAAATTATGTGATACATCATCCACCAGAAATTAATGAGTATTTACTGAATTTTCTAGAAATTAATCCATGCATAAATATAATCTTAATTGTAATTAGAAATTTTTACTACATGCATCTCACATATCATTTGTTCACAGAGTAATCCACAAGACAAGCAAATTCACATAGAGATTCAGAAAAACTCTTTGGCTCTTGTAGATATTTTGAAATAGTTCTCCAATTACATTCCAAAAAAAAATCTCCAACCAAAAATCCCCTTCTTTAGAGGTCGATCCCCCCATTTATTAGCATTACAATTGCCAAAAATAGTATATTCAGCAAAAATAAAAGCTTAGAAATTTCTAGAATAAAAGTGAGTCAATATTACTCGTGTGATCTGGGAGTTTCATGGTTTGCATGTTCGTCAACATATGCGGCCCACTGTGAGTACAATTTGGCACACCTATGGTTGTAGAGAAACCTATGTTGGTTCATCAAGATACTTGAGTTTTCTTTTCTTTCTCTGTAGAGTCAAGTGTAACCTTCTATTTTGGGCATCAACTACTCCAGTCTATTGGCAATTATGATCGCACCAATTACAAATCTATATATATGGACACATTCAATTGCAGTTGTCTTCTTGAGATTAACTTGATACTCACCAGTGGTTCACTTAAATCCTGCTAATACTTCTTCAATTGGATAAAAACATTCAGGTGACCTGAATGTTGGCAGTTGGAGGTCTATCATTGTTTGGTTGATCTTTTCCCATGTTCTATGAAAAGCAATCCACTCTTTTACCATCTGATTCTTCGGCTCCTCAACAATATCTTCCCGGTATAATGTTGTTTACTTCATTCTAGCTATACTTCCATCTATTAAAATATCAATGCCATGGTCCTCCTTTCCTCGATCCTTTTGGATTTATTTGATAAATTAAACTTGTTTTAAGGCCCTGGTAGTAATGAACCTAATTTTGGAGTGATGCCAATTTTCTTGCATCTTCCATCTCCTTTTCTTCTTTCATATCCTTGACCAATAAGGCATGTGAAATGTAAATACGTGTAAATAATAATCCACTATTCCGTGTCCTTTTTGCATCCAATATAATTTCCTTAGAGGTACAAAGTATGTCATTATCCACAATGATATTTTTTGTAAAGTTCCTGAATAGATATGCAAATATAACTTCATAAATAACCCTTAATCTCAATAAGAATAAACCAAACCATTCACCAAATATTCAACACAAGAAATATTCAAAACCCTTTAGGTGGGGTAACACCATATATTATTCCTTATGGAAGGAATACACTCCCCAAGAAATGGTTTTTGTTGCAATAACAATATTCTTCACTATTATTCAATACATTTCTTATACTTCTTTATATAGCATTATGTCTCTCCTAGGAACATTCTAGAGAAGGAATATTCTAGTAGGTGGAACCTTCTAGAATGCCTTCTCACCTTTATTTTGTTCACTCTATTATATGTACATGGTCATATATCTATTGTTACTCCCATTGGGTACCTCCCTAGGTAACCCATATTACCTCCCTAGGTATACTACATTCCATCCCCCTTTGCATGTTTCGTCCTCGAAACATGAGAAGAAACCACACAATATGATCGGCTAAGAAATGTAGCCATTTGGTACCAAGTACAAGAATCCATCCATCCTAATGGAAGATGAGCATGATGTCTAACTATTTCCCTATCACCCTAATCATAATACGTATCACGCCTCTAGTGCCATGGGTTTTATTATTGCAAAAGCATGCACTTGTAGAGCCAAAGTCCCAATACTCAAGTGCAAGTATTGCATAACTTAGAGGGAAAGGCCATTGTCGCCTCATTGTATCCCTCTTTCACTTTAATCCAGCTTGTTGTAGGTTTGAAAATTGTTGTGAGTTGAGAGTAAGTGAAGTTTAATCAAAGCAGGTTACAGTAACTTCAAAGAGAAAGTAGTAGAAATCATGGAGATCAATGTCTTTTTATTGGGCAATCGAGTCATGCAAAAGTTGAAAGTGATGGAACTAGGGTTTAAAATTTATAGGGGTGTAAACCCTCTTACTTCCTAGAAAAAAAACATGTTCAACCCTTACCACAAGTGTGTATACCCTCCTGCTCCTTGAGGAAATCATGGTATCCTTTCAAAGGAAAAGATGATGAAATTTAGCGGAGGTTGTAACCTATTTTACTCCTCCTAGGATTTCAAGGACTATTCTTGAATTTGAGACAAATATATAGCATATAATTGCATAAAATTCACTTACAAATCTAGAAGAATGCATCCAAAACCCTTGTAACCAAATATCACCCACCAAATATCCAAGAGAAACCATCCATAAACATAAATCCTTATTCCTCCAAGACAAATGTTCCAAGAAAATTTCAGAAATTTCAAACCTCCCCAGGGAAAATTCCTTAAGAAGTGATGATCCAAAATGATTGAAGTGTCTCTCTATTTATAGGGGAAAGGCTCAACTTCCTCTTATAATAAAATAATAATTTTTAACCTAAATTTCCACTAATTTAACCTAAGGAGGGGGTAAAACCCTCTTCACAATTTAATAATAAAAAACAATTCAAAATTTGGGCTTCTTCAAGCCTCACATCCAAAATTTAGGGGCATAAATCCCTCAAAAGTGGGGTATCCTCCATAAATTGAGGAGTTGGTGCAGCTTCCATCCAAATTCCCTTTGATCTCATTTCATTCCATGAAATCAGCAAACAACATTCCCAATCTTTCTCCAAGTGTGGAGACATGGGTTTCAAAACATGTGCCCCAACCCCATGCATCCAAAAAAAAACCTCGATCCTTCTTTAATGGTATAAATAAAGGCCCAAGAATGGGCATTCTCATCCACAAAAGGCCCTTTGTGTATATACTTAAAATTTAAACTAATTTTATTTAGTGTGGCCTTTGTAAAGTCTCCTCAAAATGAAAAATGTCACTCTTTGAGCACATGTCATCCCAACATAATTACTCCATCTTTTCAAACTAAAATTTGGTTTTAAAAACCTCAGGTTGGCTCAAATATTCAAATTAAATTTCCCCCTTTTAGGTCGGCCCTCCAATTAAGTTCATTTTAAGTATACACACACATATGAATATGAGGTGGCCCCCTCATATTTTCCTTGACTAAAATGGCCCAAAACAAGCCCATTTTGTCGTAACAGTTGGTTCATTCCTAAGGTAATATTGCTAAGTTGTTTTAATACTTGATAATAGTTTCCCTTTCTAGTTACATGATCAAAATATGTTTGCAGCCTCGGGAATATATCTTTCAAAATTCCCTTGCTACTAGAAGAATTAATACCTTTTGGAATCATTTCTCTAATGTGGAATTTCTATGTGACAGATATGGAATAGTTCTCAATTAAGGTGTTTCTACATGTATCAGCATTTATCTATGGGTGTAAATAAATATCAACACCATTTACAACATTCTCCAGGTATCAGAAATCATTATGTTTGTGTTATGTATAGGATCCTCAAGAGTATGCAAACCACGAATAGGTTAATAAAATGCCTCACTCAATCAATACTTCCTTTATACCCTGAATGAAACCCATACTTACATGTTGTTCAACCATATGAACAATATTTGTATGATGGTGAACCATAGTCCAGAGAAGACTTGTTAGCAAAGGGGCTCTCACAGAGACTGGTCTTCATTCTCTTAAATGAATATCAAACAGAATGGTTGGTAACATATGGCTGCTACTTGGGGACAAGTGTCCTTCTTGGGAGAACCCCATTACCTTCATCATTTATTCAACATATTAAGGTGACATATGTGATCCAGTGCAACCTCCTCATTAGCTCATTTGTATAGTGCCCCTTCATCTTATATATGGTCATTTTTTAGATCAAAAATATATTAATATTCAAATGCTTCACGGTTGCCCCTTCAATGCTAGCTTGTGCATCGATTACACAACTTTCCTCATCATGAAACTCAACCACCACAAAATATACTTCAATATTTTGGTGCAAGATCTTAACCTATAGCAGATAGCTCATTTATTTACCTAGGACTTCAACAAAATGGCACATGGTATCAGGTATTCCTTCATCTTATCTAGTAGCATCGATGATTATTGTGACAATATTGTCATTTCTCAGCTCAGTATATTTATGCTTCATCGAACCTGCATGATCAACCTCCTCTTTAGCACCAAAATCCTTCATTAACAATGTTTTTGCACCTTGCATGATTTTTGAAACTATGCCAGTAGTCCAATCTAAACCCCCTATTCCTAGAATCCAAATTATAGTTTCCTCCTCCTGAGAATGGAATGTTACCCTTGTGAGGGGCCCCCAATAGTACCCATTTTCCCTAGGTGGTGACATCACGGGACTAGTGCATAGAAGTTGACCACCAAGGTAAGACAAGGAAACTAACACAATTTCCCAAACCAATGATCTATTATCCAACTTCAATGATATATACTCATCCACATGCCTGAAAAATTAAGTACAACACTTTGCATAAAATAATTACTAACATACCTTATGGTGAAGATGGGTTACCATCTCCCATACTCTTGGTTGCTTGGATGTGATGAACCTTGGTTGAACTATAGATATAAAGGTGAACAAGGGGGGATGTTGGGCTTACATATGTGGATATGTTGATCATCATCATGGTAGGGATCATGCCTGCCATTGCAGGCCACGAGACATGATCTCCTCTAGTTACCCCTAGGCATGGGGGGCTAACAGCGCCCTTACATAATATGAGGACAATTTAAAGTAAAAAACATCATGATAGTTAAAATTAATTCTTGGAGTAAATAGTATCTTCATAAGAGAAACAAAAATGGGTTACAAAGATGTTAGGTTATGACTTTGAAATTATCTACAAGAAAGGAAAACATAATATTGCGGCAGATGCAATTTCAAGGAAAGGAGAATAAATAGAGGGTTCACTATGTGTTATTTCTATTCTGCAATATGATTGGGTGGTGTTACCCCCCCCATATCAAGGGTTAACTAAGGATATAGAGTCTCAAGGCCCGCAAGTAGCAGACATGGAGTGTCGATATTTGGATGACCAACATAGCCCATACAAGCCCTCCTCTTCACCACATTTCATCATCATGGTCTACAGCAGATCAACATCCACCACATTAATATAGTCCACGTGAAGTCGGTGGGTCTTTCTTCATAAGGTAACTAGTCAAGTTTCATTGTGCGTGTCATTTTAATATTTGTGGCATTTGAATGAGTTTCAAAAGATCTTTTCTGATCATCTAATGTTCACTTGGAAATTATACTTTTTTCCTCATTTCAACTTGGTGGTTATCCTAGTATCCTAGTAAGTGTCATCACTCCCGGGGAAAGGTGTGTTATTCGAGGGTATTCTTGAAGATCCACCATACCATTCCCAACCATACTTACCACATTCCATCATATTTCCCTTATGTTTCCTCATATTTTAGGTATTTGGGTTATATATACCCCAAAAAGGCTTGTACATCATTATCTTATGGGAAGAAGGGGATAAATGCCCAGAGAGATTTTTGGTGGTATTAAATAAAGAAAGAAAATTAAGAGAACCCATGACCAAAATGCAATGGTGGGGTAAAGGGTAAAGAAAAATCCAACCCATACTTGATACCCCCCCATTTGAGTCGCTCCTAAGTCCTAAGTGTGAATAAATGCCTCACTTATAAATAAGGACTTTAAAATACCCCACCATAAATAAAAATAAAGGAATACTATGCTTGAAACCTTTTTAAGGTTACTCAAAAATCATAATAAAGAAAAAGGCATAAAAGGGGGCTTGGAAATGTTGGGTTGTTATATTCTTTGTAGTGAAATTCTAGTTGAGGTAGATCGACTAGAAAAGAAAGTCGAAGGTCGAAGTGTTCGACCAGGTAAAGTTGAATTTGAGATGCTCGATAGCAAGTCAAAGAGGCCGACCAAAAAGAGGTCGACAGGTGGTCATGTGCTAATTGAATGAAGACTGAATGAAGTTTGATTGGTAGTCAATTGTAACAAAATTCTAAGATTAATGGGATTTGTAGCCAATGATCTGCATGGATCTGTAACCATTTTGGGAGACTTTATTTAGGTTTTTTCCTACTATAAAGCCTACAATAAGGCTTGGTGTAATTTTGTAAGTGAGAATATTTAGTTAATATTTAGATCAAGTGTTTTAGAGGTTTTTGGTCATGTAGATGTAAGCTAAATTGGCTATAGGGTTGTTCTTGTATAATGTAAGAAGGTATGATGTCTATTGGGTCTTAGGTGTAGACCAAGGTTAAGCATGTAACCTTTTATTATGAATGAGTAAGACAACAAGAGAGAAACATGCTCATGGAACATTGGTTTTCTCATTTGGGTTTCCAGGGTAAAACCTCTATGTATTGTGACTTTGCTTTGTCATTTACTTTCTTGATTAAATATTTGTTCCTCTCTTTTACTAGGTTTAGCGTGGAGGCCGTGTTCTCATTTCCTAACATGTGGTATCAGAGCTTGGTTTAACAACCTTGGATCTGAGCTAAACCCTAGGTTTAATAAGAGTAGTCGGTAAGAGATCTTTAAATTTGTGCTTAAATAATCACGAGTAGCTCGAGAATAGAGATATAAAAATTTAATGACCATGATTTTGAGCTTTGGAAGCTTAAAATTGAATATTTCCTTGTATATCAAGAAAAATGGGAAGGAGTTTGTCTAGGTACAATTACGGAAGGTATTTTGAGGGAAGAATGGGAGAAATTCGAGAGAAGGAAAAGGATTACAATTTAACTTTGTCTTGCAGATTCATTGTTGTTGAATGTCTCATGTGAAGATTCAGCCAAGAATTTGTGGGAAAAGTTGGGGAGCTTGTACCAGTCAAAATCCATGGTAAACAAGTTGTTCCTTAGAAAGAAATTGTATCTTTTGAGGACTAAGCATTTAAATGTGTTTAATACCATAATAATCCAGTTATCTTCTATGGATATTAAAATCACTGAGGATAAATTTATTACCCTATTATGTTCTTTGCCAGACTCTTGGGATAGCTTAGTCATGGCTATAGAGATTAATTCAACTACAATAGTGCTAGAAGACTTGGTTTCATCTCTACTATCAAAATAAATGAGAAGTAAGAGCATGGAAGGATCAACCAAAGATGCATTAGCGGTGAGAGGTCAACCGGTTGAAGGAGATAAAGGCAAATTCTTTGATAGAAATTCTAATTCAAATGGTAGATATAAATCCTTGGTTCATTCAACAAGAAGATGTTGGAAATGCGGTAAAGTCGAGCATTACAAAAGGGACTGCAAGTTGAAGGTAATGGAAGTTAGTGCAGGATCTGATGAGAAGCATTCGACTGAGAGAAAGATGAATCTAGATAAGTCAAGCGATGTGTACCTGACATCAACTAGCATATAGTTAGATCAACATGTTTGGTTGATAGATTCAAGATAATCTTATCATATGACACCACATAGAGAATGGTTCTATAAATCTGAACAATATGAAGGAGGATGTGTGCTCTTAGGGGAAAACTCAACAACCAAAATTGTTGGACGAGGAAGAGTATGACTAATGCTGCAAGATGGGAGGAGTAGAACCCTTCTAAGTGTGCTACATATTTTGGGTTTGGAAAGAAACCTGATATTTTTCAGCAAGATGAGTGATGCAGGAGTGCACACTCTATTTCATAAGGATACATTCAATATGGTCAGAGGTGTGATGGTATTAATGAAACAAATTTAGATTGGAACCCTATACAAGTTATTAGGGAATGTCTACTCGACTAGATGCAATAGCATTGTTTTTCCTAAAGCCAACTCGAATTTGACTGAACTCAACTCAGCTCGAGCTAAATCGTTCCAAACTAATTCGACAAGTATTCAGTGAGTCAACTTGACCATGCTATGGCACAAGAGGATGGGACACTTTGGAGAAAAAGGACTTCAATTTATGACTAAAAAAGGTATGTTCGAAGACTTTCCTGAATGTAATTTAGAAGTCAACTTTTGTGAACATTGTATATATGGAAAACAAAGTCGGGTGAGATTCCCATCTAAAGAGACAAGGGAAAAGGGGATTCTAGAATTGGTTCATAGTGATGTGTTTGGCCTTGTTTTAGTTCCTTCACTTGGTGGATCCTTGTATTATGTCTCCTCCATAGATTATTTTTCTAGGAAGACATGGATATATTTCCTAAGGAAGAAATCATAGGTTTTCAAGAAATTCAAAGAGTTTAAGTTTCTTGTAGAAAACGAGAAATATAAGAATTATTAAGGTGTTGAGAATTGAAAACGGTGGTGAATTATGTGGAAAATAATTTGAGCAATTCTGCAAGTAGTGTGTCATAGCACGCCAAAATACCACATCATATACCCCATAAAAAATGGTGTTGTCGAGAGAATGAACAAAACGTTGATGGACAAGGAAAGGAGCATGATCAGTGGCATTGGGATCGCATAAGAATTCTTGGCATAAGCAATCGACACTACAATATATCTTGTGAATATGTCTCATTCGTTGGCTCTAGTTGAAATGAATCCACACAAGGTATGGTCTTGTAAGAATCCTTCAGTTTCACATATCAAAGTATTTTGATGTGATGCATTTGTGCATTTTACCAAGGAAAAGGGGAAAAAGCTAGAAAATGAGGCAGTCAAATGTATTTTCATTAGATACAAAGAAGGAATGAAAGGATGTAAGCTCCAGAATCCTACATCAAGGAAAACAATTTAAATTTTACATGTCGTCTTTAAAGAATTCAGAAGGAAGTTTGAGTCTAAGGTGACGGTTGAAATAGAGAATGATCCATAGAAGGTGTGGTTTGAACTGGGGATCGAAAAATATGATTCAGATGAGTCGACTGGATCAGATGAAGAGGTGGAACAATTGACCCCAATTGTAAGGAGGTCAAAACAAGTAAGGAAACTAATCGAAAGGTATAGTCCATTTGACTTCGGTTCCACATTTGCGTTAATTTCCACTAATGAGGAACCTGAGTTAATGAGGGAGGAATTCAACTCGAAAAAAGGTAGAATATGGAAGGAATCCATGGTCGAAGAGATGGAATACTTGCACAAGAATGAGACATGGGATTTATTTGAATTACATAGAGGAAGGAATCCCATTGGTAGAAAGTGGGTATTCAAGAAGAAGATGAACATAGTGGGTCAAGTCAAGAAATCCAAAGCTTGACTAATAGAGAAAGGATATTCCTAAGTTGAAGGAGTCGACTTCGGTGATATTTTTTCCCCTAATGCAAAATTAACTTCCATTAGAGTACTAATTTATTTGGTTGTAGAATTTGATCTGAAAATAGAACAAATGGATGTGAAGACAATGTTCCTACATGGGGACCTACAAGGAGAAATCTACATGAAACATCTTGAAGGATTTGTAGTAAGGGGAAAGAAATATTTGGTCTGAAATTTGAAAATATACCTCTACGGTCTAAAGAAATCACCAAGGATGTGGTACCAAAAGTTTGACACATATATCCTTAGTTTAGGATTTGTGAGAAGAAAAGTTGATCACAACCTATATTCTAAATAAGAAGGTGGATGTTTCATATATGTAGCATTGTATGTCGACAACATGTTGTTGATTGGAAACAACATGAACGCACTAAAGAAGGTGAAGAAGAAGCTATCTTCCAAGTTCGACATGAAGGATCTCAATGTAGTGAACTTCATTCTGGGAATGGATATTAAGAGAGATTGAACAACTAGGAAACTCTGGTTGAACCAAAAGAAGTATAGTGAAACAGTTTTGAAACATTTTAACATGCAGGATTGCAAACTTGTATAGGTGCCAATTCTTGTGGGAGCAAGGCTAACTAATGAATA
This sequence comes from Picea mariana, assembly GCA_032191745.1. NCBI lineage: Eukaryota > Viridiplantae > Streptophyta > Pinopsida > Pinales > Pinaceae > Picea > Picea mariana. The sequence goes on along the minus strand of JASDQU010243715.1, from coordinate 52,975 downwards.
GTTTCCAAGAAAACATGAAGAAATATAGGGCATGGCATGTGCTCCCTATTCAATTTTTGTTAGTAGTCTAATGTATGCAATGGTATGCACTTGACCATACATTTCCCATGTAGTGGGAGTGTTGAGAAGATACATATTGGCACTTGGAAAGGAGCATTGGGAAGTTGTCAAAAGAGTATTAAGGTATTTGTGTGGCACAAAAGACTATGTTATACACTACCAAGGAAAACATGTAGGTGACATTGAATTATATGTATATGGAATTTTTTACACTGACTGGCCAGGAGACCTCAATGGATGTCTATTCAATATGTCTGGTGGAGCAATCAGCTAGATGAGTAAGCGACATGGGGTCGTAGTCTTGTCAACAACAAAAGTTGAATACATGGAAGCCACTCATGGAAGAAAAGAAGTAGTATGAATGAAATGGATATGCTCAGGAACTGGGTTTGAGCAGAGAGCTATGAAGATAAGTTGTGAAAATCAAAGTGAAATATTTCAGGAAAAGAACCCAGCTTATCATTCCAAGACTAAGTTGTTGGAATATTGAGAGGGGGGTGAATCAGTATTACAAAATAATCATTAATTTATTTTATCACAATTTATTTTTAATCATAATATATTATTAACCAACAGTTGATCATGCAATTCACAATACACAAAGATTTAACGTGGAAACCCAAATGAGAGAAAACCACAAAATTTCATTTATAAAAATTTGTAAGCACCAACTTACAACAGACACCAATCTGCAATAATATTTGTAGGCATCAACTTGCAGGAGACACTAATCCCATTGTTGAGCATCAGTTCAACCATTGGGCACCAACCACAAAACTATATCTCATAGGAACCAACCTATAGGAGACATCAATCCCCTTCATTGCTCCACCCTGCCACCCTAAAAAATTTGTAATTCATAGTTTGATTCAGAAGACCTCTCCAACATGCTTCATCCTCTATGTCATCAGATATTAGATCATCTTCATCGCTTTCATCTTCCG
>JASDQU010243715.1:0-49169 GCA_032191745.1 Picea mariana | reverse complement strand
TATCAATTGGTTTCCACTTGGACATATATCATTCTCATCAAGGGAATCATATCAATCAATTACTTGACATCAATCAATGACATCAATCAAACCAAACCATTTACATCAATGACATATGATCCAACATTCTCCCAAATAATCAAACCATTGGCATCAATGACAACATGATCCAACAATTGTTGCCTCATTGTATCCCTCTTTCACTTTAAGCCAGCTTGTTGTAGGTTTGAAAATTGTTGTGAGTTGAGAGTAAGTGAAGTTTAATCAAAGCAGGTTATAGTAACTTCAAAGAGAAAGTAGTAGAAATCATGGAGATCAATGTCTTTTTATTGGGCAATCGAGTCATGCAAAAGTTGAAAGTGATGGAACTAGGGTTTAAAATTTATAGGGGTGTAAACCCTCTTACTTCCTAGAAAAAAACCTTATTCAACCCTTACCACAAGTGTGTATACCCTCCTTCTCCTTGAGGAAATCACGGTAGCCTTTCAAAGGAAAAGATGATGAAATTTAGCAGAGGTTGTAACCTATTTTACTCCTAGGGTTTCAAGGACTATTCTTGAATTTGAGACAAATATATAGCATATAATTGCATCCAAAAACTCTAGAAGAATGCATCCAAAAACCTTGTAACCAAATATAATCCACCAAATATCCAAGAGAAATCATCCATAAACATAAATCCTTATTCCTCCACACAAAGCACCAATCCAAGACAAATGTTCCAAGAAAATTTCAGAAATTTCAAACCTCCCAAGGGAAAATCCCTCAAGAAGTGATGATCCAAAATGAGTGAAGTGTCTCTCTATTTATAGGGGAAAGGCTCAACTTCCTCTTATAATAAAATAATAATTTTTAACCTAAATTTCCTCTAATTTAACCTGAGGGGGTAAAACCCTCTTCACAATTTAATAATAATAAAAAATTCAAAATTTGGGCTTCTTCAAGCCTCACATTCAAAATTTAGGGGCATAAATCTCTCAAAATTGGGGTATCCTCCATAAATTGAGGAGTTGGTGCAGCTTCCAACCTCCAAATTCCCTTTGATCTCATTTCATTCCATGAAATCAGCAAATAACATTCCCAATCTTTCTCCAAGTGTGGAGACATGGGTTTCAAAACATGTGCCCCAACCCCATGCATCCAAAAAAAACCTCGATCCTTCTTTAATGGTATAAATAAAGGCCCAATAATGGGCACTCTCATCCACAAAAGGCCCTTTGTGTATATACTTAAAATGTAAACTAATTTTATTTAGTGTGGCCTTTGTAAAGTCTCCTCGAAATGAAAAATGTCACTCTTTGAGCACATGTCAGCCTAGCATAATTACTCCAGCATTTCAAACTTAAATTTGGTTTTAAAAACCTCAGGTCGGCTCAAATATTCAAATTTAATTTCCCCCTTTTAGGTCGGCCCTCCAATTAAGTTCATTTTAAGTATACACACACATATGAATATGAGGTGGCCCCCTCATATTTTCCTTGACTAAAATGGCCCAGAACAAACCCATTTTGTCGTAACAGTTGGTTCATTCCTGAGGTAATATTGCTAAGTTGTTTTAATACTTGATAATATTTTCCCTTTCTAGTTACATGATCAAAATATGTTTGCGGCCTCGGGAATATATCTTTCAAAATTCCCTTGCTACTAGAATAATTAATACCTTTTGGAATCATTTCTCTAATGTGGAATTTCTATGTGACAGATATGGAATAGTTCTCATTTAAGGTGTTTCTACATGTATCATCATTTATCTATGGGTGTGAATAAATATCAACACCATTTACAACATTCTCTAGGTATCAGAAATCGTTATGTTTGTGTTATGTATAGGATCCTCAAGAGTATGCAAACCACGAATAGGTTAATAAAATGCCTCACTCAATCAATACTTCCTTTATACCCTGAATGAAACCCATACTTACATGTTGTTCAACCATATGAACAATATTTGTATGATGGTGAACCATAGTCCAGAGAATATGTGTTAGCAAAGGGGCTCTCACAGAGACTGATCTTCATTCTCTTAAATGAATATCAAACAGAATGGTTAGTAACATCTGGCTGCTACTTGGGGACAAGTGTCCTTCTTGGGAGAACCCCATAACCTTCATCATTTATTCAACATATTAAGGTGGCATATGTGATCCAGTGCAACCTCCTCATTAACTCATTTGTATAGTGCCCCTTCATCCTATATATGGTCATTTTCTAGATCAAAAATATATTAATATTCAAATGCTTCACGGCTTCCCCTTCAATGCTAGCTTGTGCATCAATTACACAACTTTCCTCATCATGAAACTCAACCACCACAAAATAGACTTCAATATTTTGGTGCAAGATATTAACCTATAGCAGATAGCTCATTTATTTACCTAGGACTTCAACAACATGGCACATGTTATCAGGTATTCCTTCATCTTATCTAGTAGCATCGATGATTATTGTGACAATATTGTTGTTTCTCAACTCAGTATCTTTATGCTTCATCGAACCTGCATGATCAACCTCCTCTTTAGCACCAAAATCCTTCATTAACAATGTTTTTGAACCTTTCATGTTTTTTGACACTATGCCAGCAGTCCAATCTAAACCCCTATTCCTAGAATCCAAATTATGGTTTCCTCCTCCTGAGAATGGAATGTTACCCTTGTGAGGGCCCCCCAATAGTACCCATTTTCCCTAGGCGGTGACATCACGGGACTAGTGCATAGAAGTTGACCACCAAGGTAAGACAAGGAAACTAACACAATTTCCCAAACCAGTGATCCATTATCCAACTTCAACGAAATATACTCATCCACATGCTTGAAAAATTAAGTACAACAATTTGCATAAAATAAGTACTAACATACCTTATGGTGAAGATGGGTTACCATCTCCCATACTCTTGGTTGCTTGGATGTGATGAGCCTTGGTTGACCTATAGATATAAAGGTGAACAAGGGGGGATGTTGGTCTTACATATGTGGATATGTTGATCATCATCATGGTAGGGATCATGATCGCCATTGCAGGCCATGAGACATGATCTCCTCTAGTTACCCCTAGGCATGGGGGGCTAACAGCGCCCTTAAATAATAGGAGGACAATTTAAAGTAAAAAACATCATGATAGTTAAAATTAATTCTTGGAGTAAATATTATCTTCATAAGAGAAACAAAAATGGGTTACAAAGATGTTAGGTTATGACTTTGAAATTATCTACAAGAAAGGAAAATATAATATTGCGGCAGATGCAATTTTAAGGAAAGGAGAATAAATAGAGGGTTCACTATGTGTTATTTCTATTCTGCAATATGATTGGGTGGTGTTACCCCCCCCCCCATATCAAGGGTTAATTAAGGATATAGAGTCTCAAGGCCCACGGGTAGCAGACATGGAGTGTCGATATTTGGATGACCAACATAGCCCATACAGGCCCTCCTCTTCACCACATTTCATCATCATGGTCTACAGCAGATCAGCATCCACCACATTAATATAGTCCATGTGAAGTCGGTGGGTATTGCTTCATAAGGTAACTATTCAAGTTTCATTGTGCATGTCATTTTAATATTTGTGGCATTTGAATGAGTTTCAAAGGATTTTTTCTAATCATCTAATGTTCGCTTGGAAATTATACTTTTTTCCTCATTTCAGCTTGGTGGTTATCCTAGTATCCTAGTAAGTGTCATCACTCCCGAGGAAAGGTGTGCTATTGGGTGGTATTCTTGAAGATCCACCATACCATTCCCAACCATACTTACCACATTCCATCATATTTCCCTTATGTTTCCTCATATTTTAGGTATTTGGGTTATATATACCCCAAAAAGGATTGTACATCATTATCTTATGGGAAGAAGGGGATAAATGCCCAGAGGGAGTTTTGGTGGTATTAAATAAAGAAAGAAATTTAAGAGAACCCATGACCAAAATGAAATGGTGGGGTAAAGGGTAAAGAAAAATCCAACCCATACTTGAGATCTACCCCCCCATTTGAGTCGCTCCTAAGTCCTAAGTGTGAATAAATGCCTCACTTATAAATAAGGACTTTAAAATACCCCACCATAAATAAAAATAATGGAATACTATGCTTGAAACCTTTTTAAGGTTACTCGAAAATCATAATAAATAAAAAGGCATAAAAGGGGGCTTGGAAATGTTGGGTTGTTATATTCTTTGTAGTGAAAGTCTAGTCGAGGTAGATCGACTAGCAGAGAAAGGTCGAAGTGTTCAACTGGGTAAAGTTGAATTTGAGATGCTCGATAGCAAGTTGAAGAGGCCGACCAAAAAGAGGTCAGCAAGTGGTCGTGTGGCAATTGAATGAAGACTTAATGAAGTTCGATTGGTAGTCAATTGTAACATAATTCTGAGATTAATGGGATTTGTAGCCAATGATTTGCGTGGATCTATAACCATTTTGGGAGCCTTTCTTTAGGTTTTTTCCTACTATAAATCCTACAATAAGGCTTGGTTTAATTTTGTAAGTGAGAATATTTAGTTAATATTTAGATCAATCGTTTTAGAGGTTGTTGGTCATGTAAATGTAAGCTAAATTGGCTATAGGGTTGTTCTTGTATAATGTAAGAAGGTATGATGTCTATTGTGTCTTAGGTGTAGACCAAGGTTAACCATGTAACCTTTTATTATGAATGAGTAAGACAACAAGAGAGAAACATGCTCATGGAGCATTAGTTTTCTCGTTTCGGTTTCCAAGGTAAAACCTCTGTGTACTGTGACTTTGCTTTGCCATTTACTTTCTTGATTAAATATTTATTTCTCTCTTTTACTAGGTTTAGCATGGAGGTGTTCTCATTTCCTAACATGTGGTATCAGAGCTTGGTTTAACAACCTTGGATCTGAGCTAAACCCTAGGTTTAATAAGAGTAGTCAATAAGAGATCTTTAAATTTTTGCTTAAATAATTGCGAGTAGCTCGAGAATAGAGATATAAAAATTTAATGACCATGATTTTGAGCTTTGGAAGCTTAAAATTGAATATTTCCTTGTAGATCAAGAAAAATGGGAAGTAGTTTGTCTAGGTACAATTACGAAAGGTATTTCGAGGGAAGAATGGGAGAAATTCGAGAGAAAGAAAAGGAGTACAATTTGACTTTGTCTTGCAGATTCATTGTTGTTGAACGTCTCAAGTGAATATTCGGCCAAGAATTTGTGGGACAAGTTGGGGAGCTTGTACCAGTCAAAATCCCTGGTAAACAAGTTGTTCCTTAGAAAGAAATTGTATCTTTTGAGGATGAGTGAGGACAATTCAATGACTAAGATTTTAAATGTGTTTAATACCATAATAATCTAGTTATCTTCTATGGATATTAAAATCACTAAGGAGGATAAATTTATTAGCCTATTATGTTCTTTGCCAGACTCTTGGGATAGCTTAGTCATGGCTATAGAGATTAATTCAACTACAATAGGGCTAGAAGACTTGGTTTCATATATACTATTAGAAGAAATGAGAAGTAAGAACATGGAAGGATCAAACAAAGATGCATTAGTGGTGAGAGGTCAACTGGTTGATGGAGATAAAGGCAAATTCTCTGATAGAAAGTCTAATTCAAATGGTAGATATAAATCCCTAGTTCATTCGACAAGAAGATGTTGGAAATGCAGTAAAATTGGGCATTACAAAAGGGACTGCAAGTTGAAGGTAATGGAAGTTAGTGTAGGATTTGTTGAGAAGCATTCGACTGAGAGAAAGATGAATCTAGATAATTCAGGCGATGTGTACCTGACATTGACTAGCACACAGTTAGATCAACATGTTTAGTTGATAGATTCAAGAGAATCTTATCATATGACACCACATAGAGAATGGTTCTATAAATATGAACGATATGAAGAAGGATATGTGCTCTTGGGGGAAAACTCAACAACCAAAATTGTTGGATGAGGAAGAGTCTGACTGATGCTGCAAGATGGGAGGAGTAGAACCCTTCTAGGTGTGCTACATATTTCGGGTTTGGAAAGAAACCTGATATTTTTCGCAAGATGAGTGATGCAGGAGTGCACACTCTATTTCAGAAGGATACGTTCAATATGGTCAGAGGTGTGATGGTATTAATGAAATAAATTTAGATTGGAACCCTATACAAGTTATTATGGAATGTCTACTCGAATGGATGCAATAGCATTGTTTTTCCTGAAGCCGACTCGAATTTGACTCAACTCAACTCAACTCGAGCTAAATCGTTCTAAACTAATTCGACAAGTATTCAACGAGTCAACCCGACCATGCTATGGCACAAGAGGATGGAACACATTGGAGAAAAAGGACTTCAATCTATGCCTAAAAAAGGTATGTTTGAAAACTTTCCTGAGTGTAATTTAGAAGTCAACTTTTGTGAACATTGTATATATGGAAAACAAAGTCGGGTGAGATTCCCATCTAGAGAGACAAGGGAAAAGGGGATTCTAGAATTGGTTCATAGTGATGTGTTTGGCCTTTTTTTAGTTCCTTCACTTGGTGGATCCTTGTATTATGTCTCCTCCATAGATTATTTTTCTAGGAAGACATGGATATATTTCCTAAGGAAGAAATCATAGGTTTTCAAGAAATTCAAAGAGTTTAAGTTTCTTGTAGAAAATGAGAAATACAAGAATTATTAAGGTGTTGAGAATTGAAAATGGTGGTGAATTCTGTGGAAAATAATTTGAGCAGTTCCGCAAGTAGTGTGTCATAGCACGCCAAAATACCACATCATATACCCCATAAAAAAATGGTGTTGTCGAGAGAATGAACAGAACGTTGATGGACAAGGAAAGGAGCATGATCAGTGGTGTTGGGATCACATAAGAATTATTGGCATAAGAAACCGACACTACAATATATCTTGTGAATATGTCTCATTCGTTGGCTCTAGTTGAAATGAATCCACACAAAGTATGGTCTTGTAAGAATCCTTCAATTTCACATATCAAAGTATTTGGATGTGATGCATTTGTGCATTTTCCCAAGGAAAAGGGGAAAAAGATGGAAACTAAGGCAATCAAATGTATTTTCATTAGATACAAAGAAGGAATGAAAGTATGTAAGCTCCATAATACTACATCAAGGAAAACAATTTACAGTTTAGATGTCGTCTTTAAAGAATTCAGAAGGAAGTTTGAGTCTAAGGTGACGGTTGAAATAGAGAATGATCCATAGAAGGTGCAGTTTGAATTGGGGATCGAAAAATATGATTCAGATGAGTCGATTGGATCAGATGAAGAGGTGAAATAATTGACCCCAATTGTAAGGAGGTCAGAACAAGTAAGGAAACTAGTCGAAAGGTATAGTCCATCCGAATTTGGTTCCACATTTGTGTTAATTTCCACTAATGAGGAACCTGAGTTAGTGAGGGAGGAATTCAACTCGAAAAAGGGTAGAATATGGAAGGAATCCATGGTCGAAGAGATGGAATACTTAAACAAGAATGAGACATGGGATTTATTTGAATTACGTAGTGGAAGAAATCCCATTGGTAGCAAGTGGGTATTCAAGAAGAAGATGAACATAGTGGGTAAAGTCAAGAAATCCAAAGCTCGACTGATAGAGAAAGGATATTCCTAAGTTGAAGGAGTCGATTTCAGTGATATTTTTTCCCCTGATGCAAAATTAACTTCCATTAGAGTACTAATTTATTTGGTTGTAGAATTTGATCTGAAAATAGAACAAATGGATGTGAAGACAATGTTCCTACATGGGGACCTACAAGGAGAAATCTACATGAAACATCTTGAAGGATTTGTAGTAAGGGGAAATAAATATTTGGTCTGAAATTTGAAAATATCCCTCTACGGTCTAAAGAAATCACCAAGGATGTGGTACCAAAAGTTTGACACATATATCCTTAGTTTGGGATTTGTGAGAAGAAAAGTTGATCACAACATATATTCTAAATAAGAAGGTGGATGTTTCATATATGTAGCATTGTATGTCAACAACATGTTGTTGATTGGAAACAACATGAACGCAATAAAGAAGGTGAAGAAGAAGTTATCCTCCAAGTTAGACATGAATGATCTCAATGTAGTGAACCTCATTCTAGGAATGGATATTAAGAGAGATCGAACAACTAGGAAGCTCTGGTTGAACCAAAAGAAGTATAGTGAAACAGTTTTGAAACGTTTTAACATGCAGGATTGCAAACCTGTATAGGTGCCAATTCTTGTGGGAGCAAGGCTAACTAATGAACAGTTTCCAAAAAAAAATGAAGAAATATAGGACATGGCATGTGCTCCCTATTCAATTGTTGTTAGTATTCTAATGTATGCGATGGTATGCACTTGACCATACATTTCCCATGCAGTGGGAGTGTTGAGAAGATACATATTGACACTTGGAAAGGAGCATTGGGAAGTTGTCGAAAGAGTATTAAGGTATTTGTGTGGCACAAAACACTATGTTATACACTACCAAGGAAAACATGTAGGTGACATTGAATTATATGTATATGGCATTGTCGACGCTAATTGGCCAGGAGACCTCAACGGATATATGTTCAATATGTCTGGTGGAGCAATCAGCTAGATGAGTAAGCGACATGCGGTTGTAGTCTTGTCAACAACAGAAGTTGAATACATGGTAGCCACTCATGGAAGAAAAGAAGTAGTATGAATGCAATGGATATGCTCAAGAACTAGGTTTGAGAAGAGAGTTATGAAGATAAGTTGTGAAAATCAAAGTGAAATATTTCAGGAAAAGAACCCAGCTTATCATTCCAAGACTAAGTTGTTGGAATACTAAGAAGGGGGTGAATCAGTATTACAAAATAATCATTAATTTATTTTATCACAATTTATTTTTAATCATAATATATTATTAACCAACATTTAATCATGCAATTCACAATACACAAAGATTTAACGTGGAAACCCAAATGGGAGAAAACCACAAAATTTTATTTATAAAAATGTGTAAGCACCAACTTACAGCAGACACCAATCTGCAATAATATTTGCAGGCACCAACCTACAGGGGACACTAATCCCATTGCTTAGCTTAGTTCAACCAATGAGCACCAACCCACAAAACTATATTTCATAGGAACCAACCTATAGGAGACATCAATCCCCTTCCTTGCTCCACCCTGCCACCCTAAAAACTTTGTAATTCATATTTTGATTCAGAAGACCTCTCCAACATGCTTCATCCTCTATGTCATCAAATATTAGATCATCTTCATCGCTTCCATCTTCTGTACAAACCACATATACTCACTTATTCACACTCCACACATCATACACACACACACACACCCTTTCAACATAATTCGGGAATCATTATATATTCGAGCTCATAAACCAAGAATTTGTTCTCAACCAAATCATATTTAACAAGTCATCTCTAGGTTTCCATTAAAACTGGGATTAAAACAAAATCCTTTCAACTGGTCCCAAATTCCTTCCTTGTTTCACGCACAAGCTTGCTTACCATTCATGGCATAAATATCATCACTAAGTAGTCATTATTATTGTGAATATAATATCAACCATCAATATTCTCGTTGCCCATTGAATTAGTAGTCTTTCACAATGCCCCTTCAATGTTCATCAGTCATCTGATTTGGATCTCAGATTTTTCTCACACGTTTATCTCACTCTATCCATGTAGTATAATTACAAGGAACAATAGTCGTCCAATAATTCCTGGATATATCACAACCATCATATATAACATCCATCATATTGAAATCACCAGGCTTATTAGACCCTTGGGACCTCATCACTCAGCCATCGTTAGATCTAGATTCTCATTCAATCTCCACCGTCGATTTGTGACCAAGTTTATCGGGATCACCAGAAGTCGAAAACACTCAACACTACCTCAATGTCCAAATCATTGATCAATGGTTCTCATTGATTCTCCGATTCCTTCATCGTTGAATTATCAACTCTACTCTGATGAAAAGTATTTCGACGGATCCAATGGTCCTCGCAGTCTAAATTCAATGACTCACATTATGTCTCTCCCTCAACATGAATTATCGTTAACTTCTATTCCTCAATCCTTTTGTAAGATGTCTAGGTGGGACCCACATAAATATATGGTTTTCATCGCATCTTGTTCACATGTCGACAAATGCTCCAGATTGCTCATTTTTCTCGAGATAGAACTTTTCCCGAGGAAGGGAATATTCTTCGATACTTTTGCTTTGAAGTGTAAATAAAAAAGGTGAATTGTTTCACTCTGACCATCTCACTTCGATGGATGGTCTAGATCTCTTCGCTATGGCTCTGATAGATCAATAGTTCATATTAATTCATATTTTCCTTCATCATCGTACTTCCTGTAACTTTTGTATGTGGCCAAATCTTCTTATGACACGTGAACCAGTCACTAGGATACACTTTTCTACTTTTGTGGCATTGTCCTTGTATTTATGTGGAACTGCATGAAGTTTGACACATGTATACGATCTAGTGCTAACATGGAACTGATGTGTCGTCCACGTGGACTCCTTCCATGTGTATTGCATGGTGTGGTGCCTCCAATCCTGTGACATCATCTCTTCCTATTGCTCTGCTTTATCATTGTGATGACTTGGCATTGGACACATGGAATTGTCCTTGTTGCTTACATTTTCTTCTAGGAGTCATCTATATGTTTTCCTCTGAATAGATCTCATTTGTTGGTCAAACTTCTCTTCGACGGAGTATCCTTTCAACTTTGAATACCTAACTCTGAAATTATTTTACGATTGTTTCAGACTAGGAATGAACATTGATATTGGTCGTCGATATGGATAGTCCTCTATCCAATATCTAATCTCGTCCATCCATTATTAACATACTAAAGGGAACTTTGAGCATTCCTATTGGCACACAAATCAAGGCCAGGAATGGAATATTCTTTGATACCTTTATATCGAAGCGCAAATTACTCTATCAACATTCCTCCTCCGATAGTTATGACACTGAAAGTATTTTACCATTGTTTCAGACTCTGAATTCAAGACTGCTTCTGACCGTGGATTTGGTTAGATATGGATCTAATATTTAATCTTGGTCGTACATTATTAACATAAAAATGGAAATTATGGCACTAAAAATTAACTACTTTCGCACAGTTCTATGGCTCTTCCATTTACATTCAAGCTAAGATATTTCACTTGTTCATTATAAACCCATTGAAGTCAATTTCCTTGGTGCATGTGGGATATTGTATTTTTCCTTTGCTTCATTAAATTCATGTTTTTCCTGCTCACAAAACCTTCGCCAAAATTTAATCAGTGTGATCTAGAGCTTCCTTCGATCCTAGCAGAGATCTCATCAAAATTTAATCAATACACAAAGATATATAGATGCACAGGGACCTTCTCCACATGGTCTGTCTAGTTTGAATCGTATCACGAAGCTTCCTTTGTCTTCCTCGGAGTCGTGTATGGTTTGGGCTCAATCCTAGGACCTTTCATCTCAGTATCCTTGCCTTCATCAATGGCAATGGTCAGTCTCCCCTTGCTTTTGACATCAATGGCATCCAAGGATTTCTATATATGACATCAATGAAAACACAATTTCCAACAATATCCCCTTTTTTCATTGATGGAAACACATATGCTTACACTAGTATGTGCAAGTATTTTTTGCAAGTCTCCTCTATCTGTAATTCTCCCCTTGCCTCATCTCTCTCACCCTTTGAAATCAATTGCAAATGGTTTATGTATTTGTTAATTTATTCATTATAACCAGCAAATTTTGTGTATCTCACTCTAACGTGGTACTCTTCATTTTTATTTGCAACGTGCAACCATATGCACTCTCCCCCCTGAAATTTTGGTTATGTTGAGCTCCCAACAACTTTTAGCTGAATATTTCACTCAGAAATGGGAATGACTCCCACCTTTTTTATAAGATACTCAAATGTATCTCTAGGTAGGGATTTTGTAAATATGTATGTTATTTATTCCTTGGTAGGAACATACTCCATCTTGACAATCTTATCATTTACTTGTTCCCTCAAAAAATGATATTTGATTGGGATATATTTTTTCTATGAGTGCATCACTGGATTCTTTGAAATTCTTATAGCATTGGTGTTGTCACATAGTATCGAAATTGGATTCTTGTATTATATATTAATGTCTTGCAGCATTTGTTTCATCCAAAGAATTTGTGTACAATAGGATGTTGTTGCAATGTACTATGCTTCTAATGTGTACAATGAGATTGAATATTATTTCTTTCTTATCCAAGATACTAAACAATTTCCCAAGAATAATGCTCCTCCACATGTGCTCTCTATGTCATCAACATTTCCTGCCCAATCTGCATCAGCATATGTTGTTAGGGTAAAGTCTTCTCCTTTTGGATACCATAGTAAAAAGTCAAAAGTACCCTTTAAATATCTAAATATATGTTTGACATCCTATACATGTGTTTCCTTAGGTGCATCTTGGAATCTTCCAATTATCCCTACCGCCTACATTATGTCTGGCCTTGAAGTTGTCACATAATGTAGGTTTCCTATCATTGACCTATACAAATATTGGTTAGTTTCCTTAGATCCATCTTCCTTGTTGAGCCTACATCCAGTGACTATGGGTGTGCTGACAGGTTTACAATATTCCATCTCAAACTTCTTCAACATCTCTTTGATCTACTTGGTCAAAGAGATGAATATTCTTTTTCTAGTTTAAGTAATTTACAGTCCCAAAAATAATGACAATTATCTAACATGTACATATTGAATTCCTCTTGCATTCCTTCAGCAAACTTTTGGCTCATTTCATCATCATTTCTTCCAAAGATAATATCATCCATGTACACTACAATGATCAACATTTTTGCATTATCTATTTTGATGTAGATGTTGGAGATACTTCACACAGACCTAGGATTTATTTTTCCTAAGGATTTCCCTATGTTTATTAGTCATTGTTCAGTCTCCTATAGTTTAGGAATAAAATTCTCTTCAGTTCACACTTCAGTTTGATCAGTTGAGTGGAGTCTAGATGCCACATTGGGATCATCACCATGCAACATTGGGATCATCACCAGCTAATTCGCATTGTACTTGGGATAATCACTAGACTAGTGCATTACTCATGATTCCATGATCTCCTCCTCACTTCACTTTTTTTCAGTCAGTTAACTGAAGACTAAGAGACTAGTTAACTCAAACTAGGTGGCAGTTCACTCCCGTAATTGTTGGTGTGTGTCCATATCAATCTATACCACCACTATGGTGCATTGGCTTCTCCTCCAGGGTGCATTAGTTGATTTATACAAATTATATCATGTGTAAATTATCATTCATTCATTTGGTTAATGAGAATTCTTCCATTCTTTCTCTCTTGCTTCTCTTTTCTCATATTTTCTCTACAAATTGTGTATGTCATTTTCTATCTAGATATATTATGTGAAATTTCAACAAATTCACATGGTATCATATCTGAGGAACTGCTAGGGAAAGACACACCAGATTATTTTTGTAGGTATCGAAGATTGAAGACAGCGATTCCAAAAGAATTCATTCTTACACCGTACAATTTCTTTTCATGGAAGGAGAATATGATCATGCATCTTCAAGGTAGAGGATTATACAAGTTAACCATGAACACAAATATAGAAACTACATCATCCATAGAAAAATCCAAGTATCTAAATCGAATGGATGAAGCGTTTGGAACTATTTGCAGTCTCATTTCTGTTGAACTCCTATTTCAGATATCGTATTGTAAAACCCCCAATGAATCCTGGACCACCATGGAAGGTGTTTTTGGAAATAAGGATGAGCTGAGGGGACACATGCTCGAGGTTTAATTTCTCACTTTGGATTCAAAAACCTTCGACAATCTCCAATATTTATTTACCAAATATAAGGATTTGTTTTCCCAACTCAAGGCTTGTGGGGTTGATAAATCTAAGGAGAAACAAATGATTCTCACCATTCTCTCCAAACTTGGTATAGAATACTCAGTGTTTGTATCCACATTTCATTTATTTAGTCTAGCCACAAGAGCCACTTGAACGATTCCCTCTCTTGAGGCCTTTATCGAGTCTCTAACACAAGAGCAAAACAAGATCATCAATATGGGAAAAATCAACGGCGTATGCACTTACTATGAAAGATGGAAGTGGTCATAAACATAAGAAATATAAATACAAATGAAAAAGGAAAGCACATGCAAATCCAAAGAAGGAAGGGTACTCGAAACCCTTCAACGATGCCTCTAGATCCAAAGGTGGAAAGGGAAGAAAAGGGGAGAAATTCACTTACTTCCATAAAGGATTCCATATAGAATCTACATGTATGAAAAAACAGGTATATCAAATATCCCAAATAATTCAATAAAACAACCTTGGATATCACATACCCAAGGGTGCCAAGAAGAAGAAGCCAGAAGATCAGAATCCCAAGAAAGGAAATTATAGCTATGCTTTGATTGCCATCAACTCCTCTCTTGATGCTTGCAACATAGATTCAAGTGAATCACACCACATGGAAGCCAAAAAGGAAGTTTATTCTTCATTGGATGCATGCAAAGGTCCTCCCATTCTAATGGGGGACAACTCTCCAGTCGAGGTCACCGTCAAAGGAAGAATTGAAATCACAAAAAGAAGCTTCGAGAATGTGCTACACGTTCCCAAAATTTTCATCAATATTATGTCAATGTATCAGATGACAAACTCTGACATCAGAAAGAGAGTCATATTCACACCTAATGCAATGTATATCTATGACATGAAAATCAATTCTATGGTTTCTACCGATGAGGTAAATCATCAATCTAGACTCTACACATTTTCTAAATTTATTGAACCATGCATTACTGCTTAATCTTGTTGATGAAATCAGTAGGATATGGCACGAAAGGTTTGGACATTTAAATTTCAGATATATACAACAATTTAGCAAGAAGGGAATGGTTGATGGTCTACTTGACATCCACTTCTCCAAAGGAATCTGTGAGGGATGTGTTCTTGGAAAACACCCTCAAGAGAAATTCGACAAAGGATGGACTTAGAAGGCTTCCTTTCCTTTAGATCTGATCCATAGTGACCTAATGGGCCCTTTTCCGCATCCATCAATCAGTAAATCAAGGTACGTGCTCATTTTGTTTTACGATTTCTCACACTTCACATGGATTTTCTTTGTCAAGCAAAAATCAGAGGTCTTTCAACATCTCAAAGATTTCAAATCCCTTGTTGAGACACAGTCAGGAAAGAAAATCAAAGTCCTATGAATATATAATAGGGTAGAGTATGTCAACCATGAGATACAAAATCTTTACCATGATAATGGGATTCAATTGCAGCACATGGTTCTTTATACCTCGCAGCAAAATGGAGTCGTTGAGCGGAAAAATAGATCTCTAAAAGATATGGCATCTTGCATGCTACACACAAAATCACTTCCACGGAGATTATGGGTTGAAGCACTTAATTGTGCAACCTACATCAAAAATAGATCTCCCCAGAGGTATGTCAAGGATAAGACCCCCTATGAGGATTGGAGCGGCTTAAAACTAAAAATGACCCCCTTTCATAATTTCGGTTCACGTGCATGGGCCAGGATTCCTTCTTAGGAGAGGAACGCACTTGATCCACATAGCACAGAGTGTATATTTGTTGGATACCCAGACGGTGTGAAGGGATAAAGACTCATTGATATTTCCTCAAGACGTCTTATCATTGAGTAGAGTGTCCAATTCAAGGAAAGTGTCTCACATGTACCTCAGCAGTCGCATGCAAACACTTTTGTTCTTCCACCTATCAAATATGATGAGCATGCACATGTCGACTCTTCTTCAGAAGATAGTTTTGATTCATAGGATTCAGATGATCTAGATGCAAAGTCAGTACAGTCAGATGTAGATTCAGTGCATGCAGATGCAGATGCATATCCAGAGCCGAGGCCCAAGTGGGCCAAGACTACTCTTCAGGATGCAGGAGATCTTATTAGGGATCCAACTGATACTAGGAGGACTCAATATGATTTCAAGAAGCATCCTCTTGCACTCACTTTCACTGAATCGATGCCACCCAGGCATATTTTCTTGGTTCAGTCTTTAGATCCACAGTCCTATGGAGAGATTGTTGAAAATCCCTTTTGGTAATCGACTATGTAGAAGGAGTAAAAATCCCTCCTCGAGAACCAGACTTGGGATCTGGTTCACCTTCCTTCAGGAAGTAAACTTTCCAGGTGTATATGGGTCTACAAGACCAAGAGCTCAATGGATGGACAAGTTAGTAGATGTAAACCCAGGATAGTTTCCAAAGGATTTCAGTAGGTGCATGGCATTGACTATGATGAGACCTTCACTCTAGTAGAGAATATGGATTCTATATGTTTGTCACTTTCCATTACGGCAACCAAGGGATGGGAAGTCCATCAAATGGACGTGAAGAATTCATTTCTTCATGGCGATCTCTCTAAGAATATCTATATGGAGTAGCCCCAGGTACTTATGCAGGATTCATCTTTGGTCTATCGATTGAAGAAGTCTGTTTATGGCCTCAAGCAGGCCCTGAGGGTTTTTATAGCAAGATTTTACTCACCCCATGCAACTTGCTCAGAAGGCCTTTACCATTTCCCTATGTAGACTTCAAGCCCCTTTTTACAGTTTCCAGAGCTAAAAATTGTATTTTTTTCACATATACGCGCCCTAACAGCTATATATCATGTGTATACGTAGGTTGCACCATTACATCCCACATACATCGAGTTTTATGCCCAAAATTAAAAAATGGTTTCGGGTTTCCATGTCACATCACGAGATCCATGATCCTTGACCTTTCATATACTAGAAAATTTCTTACTCGACCCTTCAGATCCATTTGAAGGCTATAAATGGTCCATATCCAAGTTGTGGAAGAGGGGAGAAGAATTCAACTTTGAGAGAAAAGTTACTCTAGAGAAATTATTCACTTCATATTGAGTCTGCATCCCTTTGTCCTTTTAAGTATGAACACATTGTTCAGCCCCCAAGCTCTTTCTTATTTGATGGAGAACCTCATTGTATCTCTTATATGGGCTTGCCTTTGGTGGAGGATTGAAGTGGTGGAGGCCCAACTGGAAGGGACTTAGTTTCCTGGTTCTAAATGTATCGACACATAATTTTATCATTTATACACTTCTTTTGGTTATATTTTAATAGAAATACTCTTTTCTCGTCCAATTAATGTCTCACAAATATTTGAATTGTTATTCCATTAGCGTATTTGTTATGAATATTAATGGATTATTCTATTATATGTTCTAACTTTATATATTATCACCATATGCTTGTGTATCTTGGTTGTTGAGGACAAGTTGCAGGTGTATAGCTTTGATTCAAGTGCTAAATGGTATACTTCATCGAAAGTCTAGACGAGGTAGGCTCTTTATCTTATCTTGTTAGCATGTTTGTTTATATAGAATACTTGATATGACAGTTGATTTCTTCAGTCATTTCCATTGGTTGTGGTTTACCCCATGCCATAGAGTGATTTTCCTTGTAATAGAATTGGTGACCATACTGGGGAGGGAATCTTATTTTTGGGGTTTGGGGTGTTTTTCTCCTTTGATAGACGCTCATCCTTCTTTAATGGTAGAAATAAAGGCCCAAGAAAAAAAAAACATAGCTTCTTATAAATTATTATTGCAAAAAAATGACATGCATTTGATGGATATAAGCTACAGTAACATGCTTTCACTAACAACTTGTTTTTCCTTTGAGAAATATGATTTACAGTGCTAGGACGGTCACGGTTCAGGGTCACACAGAGCCACTTCTCAAGAGCTTAACTCCAAACCAACAAAATGAAAAATGTTGGAAAGCTCGAGGGTGATAACCACGATCAAAATATGTGTACATGCATTCAATGCATGAGACTTCACATCTCCAAAACATTAATTCTCTTTCCATATTAGACTTCCATTATTTATCCTCAACGAATGGCATTAAGCTTTATCATGCCAGATATGCAAAAAATCACTTGCTTTCTCATACATGTAAGCAAGGACTTGATGCAGTTTGGAATGGCGGCCAACTCAATGTCTTTTTCAATTTAAACCGCATCAGTTGCCAATCTAATAAAGTGATGATATATACTCATCACAGTAAATTCTTAAAGTAGAGTTTGAATGACAGCAATGACATCAAAACAATATACTACATGCATCATGTTTGAAAGAACTTCCAACTTTTAAACTTCTTCATGCCACCTTGATATATAATAAATACATGGCATATATGAGTAACTGATACTATAATACATGTAAGGTTGTATTATATTGTTTAAGTAGCACTTCGTGTTGGATCGTTGTGGTACATAACCAACCCTTTTTAAAAGTAAAGAGCATTGTGTCAATAGAAATGGAATCTTCACTTTGTATGAGAACCTCAATGTGATATCAACATTTCAAAACATCGATTATTAGCACACATTTTGATTGGATGACCATGCATTTTTTCCATATCATGGAAAACAATCATACATTTTTAATCACCATATACTGGAGAAACCCCAATGGATAGTCAATATGCAGCAAGATACCTCCAATAACTGTGGTAAAATCAAGTGATATCATTAACTCTTATAACAAGGGGATTGTCAATTTTCTTTCTTTTGCTAGGAGCTCCCACCTATAGTTTAGTATTTATAAATAATAGATAACAAGAATTCTAAAAATAGTGTCTTGCAATCATTTGCAGGCTTGATGGCTTAATTGGTGATTTCATGAGTCAACATCTGGCGACTCCACAGGGTAGACAATTTTTGAATTGACTAGAATTGATAATTGTAAATGTGTTGAACCTGCATAGAATAGATCTAGCTATAAAATACCACACACATTTGCAGAGATAAATTGAGAAAGAAGAAGCAAGAGAGAAAAAATGGAAGAATTCTCATTAACCGTATGAATAATGAATAATTTACACATGATATACTCTGTATAACTCAACCAATGTGAACTGGAGGAGAATCCAATGCACCATAGTGGTGGTCTAGAGTGATATGTACACACACCAGTAGTTACGGGAGTGAACTGCCACCTAGTCTAGTCTCTCGGGCAGTTACGAGAGTGAACTGCCACCAAGTCGAGTTAACTAGTCTACTAGTCTTCAGTTAAATGACTGAAACAAAGTGATGTGAGGAGGAGATCATGGAATTATTTGTAATGTTCTAGTCTGGTGATGATCTGAAGGACAATTCACATTAATTGGTGATGATCCTAATGTTTCATGGTGACAAAACCAATGCAGCATCTAGACTCCACTCAACTAGTCAAACTGAAGTGAAAATTGAAGAGAATATTCTCCTAGAGGAATATTCTCCCTAAAATTTAGGAGACTGGATAAATACTAATAAACATAGGAAAAATAAATCCTAGGTGTGTGTGAAGTAACTCCAACACCCCCCCTGAACATCAGTATGGTGAAAATAAAGAAAGGGCACCGGCAACGAGGCCATGTTAGGTACCCAAATACAAAAGATACACTGAAATAAAGTGAGGAAATAAGGAAAACCTCATGGGAAAAACCCCCCTCAAGATACAATGTATGTAAAAAGAAGAACTGACAGTTGTTAGGAAATTGTGTCCTTCACTCCAAGATGACTTCATAGAGAATGGAACTTATGCTCGGTGAAGGTCTTGGTGAAATTGTTTGTCGTATGTTTTGTTGAAGGATAGAACTATAGGTTTATGATCCCCTTGTCTACTAAGTCTTGGATGTAGTGCATGTGGATATCGATGTGCTTCGTCTGCTGCCTTTGAATTGGATCTCTGCAGAACTTCAAAGTGCTCTGGTTGTCACACCAAATGACGATCGATTGATGAAAATGAATGCCCAACTCAGTGAGAAAATTTTGTAGCCACATAGTGTGGATGGTTATGTTAACTACCCCTCTATACTCTGTCTTAGCTGAAGATAGAGAAATAGCAGCCTGCTTCTTGCTTGACCAACAGATAGGCCTGGAACCAAGACTGAGTGAGTAACTAGATCTGGACTTGCGATTAGTGCTATATCCAACCTAGTCAGAATCAGTGAACTCGATGAGATCCAATGTAGATTCTATTGCATAATGAATTACAAAGGTGATGGTGCCATGTATGTATTGAAGGATATGCTTTGCATCCTTCCAATGTCTCTCATGCGGCTCCTACATGAACCTAGAAACTGTGCCAACTACATAGGATAGGTTTGGTCGAGAGTGTGTGAGATAAACAAGCTCCCCACTAGCTATCTGTATAGTGTGTTGTCAACCAATGGAGTGTCCATGCCATCCTCAAGTTTGACTCCTAATAGGAAAGGAGTCAGAGCAGACTTGTAGTCATTCATGTGAAATATCTCAAGGAGATCTCGTGCATACTTTGCCTAAGACAGTTTGATTCCTGATGCATCATGACTAATCTCAAGTCCAAGGAATAAGTGTAGCGGCCCCATGTCCATCATCAAGAACCTGTCATGTAGAATCCTCTTGACTGCAACAATCATTGAAGTCGAGCAACCAGTGATCAGAATATCATCAACATACAGAAATAAGAGTAGAAGTGAATCAGTCATCCTAAGCATGTAGACATTCAGGTCTGATTTACAATGTACAAAGTTCTGTGACAGCGGGTAGGATTCCATCTTGGAATACCATTCCCTCGAAGCCTACTTGAGTCCATAAAGAGACTTCTTCAGTCGACAGACCAAAGATAAATCCTTCATAAATCCTTGGGGTTTCTTCATATAGATCTCCTCAGAGAGATCATCATGAAGAAATACATTTTTCATGTCCATTTGATGGACTTCCCATCCCTTGGTTTCCCCAATGGCAAGTTCCAATTGTATGTAATCCATCTTCACTACTAGAGCGAAGGTCTCATCATAGTCAATGCCATGCACCTGCTAAAATCCTTTGGCAACAAGCCTATCTTTGTATCTGCTATTTTTTCCATCTATTGCGCTCTTGGTCTTGTATACTGACGTAGACCTCCCTGACCCTCGGGCCAAATTCTGCTCACGGGATCATTCTTTGTTTCCTTCGAGCTGGATCGGCTCTTTCGATTCCCTGCTGGAATCTCCTTCCAATCGATCCATAGGTCCTTTGGAATCTCCCCTGCGCAAACATCACTAGGCGTGAGCTCCTTCCTCCCCAAGCGACCACAGTGCTATGACCAAGACCTGATTACAAAGGCACTTGTCGCAACTCGCAATCTCGCTAGTTCGCAAGTCGAAACTCCCGACTCTTTCTTCCCAAATTCATGATACCCGAAATGTCGATACGGGTATGGCTCCCTTATGTCAACACCCTCTGTGCATGACCGCCGGCTAGGCTTATCACTAGCACCCCTCGCTACTTTCCACTTCATGAGTTATAGCGTCAAGCTCACGTGCTCTTATCTCATGAATTCCAAAGATTCGAGAAGTCAACGGAGTGTTGA
Organism: Picea mariana; assembly: GCA_032191745.1. NCBI lineage: Eukaryota > Viridiplantae > Streptophyta > Pinopsida > Pinales > Pinaceae > Picea > Picea mariana. Next base: position 27,827 of record JASDQU010243715.1, on the reverse strand, counting down.
CTCCTTCCACTATATGATGCATGTCCGCTTGTCTATTACACGGGCCCACAACGTGGTTCTGCCACGTGTCCCTCGTGCTCAACTTCGCACTTCACAACTTCGCACCCCAAGCAATGCCTCCTTTGTATCCCGACACCCGAAGTGTCGAGATCCCGAACTCCTTGCTGCTCTCTGTCGCAACTAGCGACTTCGTGACTTCTCCTTCTGAGTCTCTCGATTCTCCAACTGTCAAACCCTGAAATACCAATTTGCCAAAACGGTTGGCGGTGCCCTTTCCCCATACTTATGTCGTGTCTCGTGATTTCGGGGATATCGAGACATAAGTCTCAACCTCCTATCCTCTGAAACACCGAAATGTTGAATTTCGACACACTTCACCAATAGCTGGCCCCACACAAATCTTTTCACCCCTTCGGGACTTCGCACTTTGCAACCTCGTGAATCTTGATGCAAGGGTTTTGACCCTTCAACTCACGAATCCATGAAATGAGATTACGCGAGTGATCCAACAGTCCTTGTCGACTTGGATCCCACGGTCCGATTTCTCCCGAGCTTGCACTTGAAGAATGCTTGATGTAACTCCCCTGCTCCTCTGCAAGATCTAATGGCCCTCAAGACTTTGCAAATTCTCCATGGATAATTCTGACCATCCAATTCCTCCTTGAGGACTCCTGCGAAATGGAATAGGTATTCTTTCACGAAGCTTGTCCACCTGCAAACAACGTCGTTGTGCCTTCTTCCAACACTTCAAGGCACTAGCCCTCTTGAGCTTCTCTTCGACAACTTCAAAGACTCTATCCCTCTTGAGATTTCTCCACAACTCAAGTCTTCAAGAAAACTCCTGCACACACTCCTTGCGGAAACCCTTAAATACTTCCAAGTATTGAATTCTTCGACTCTGTGCACTTCCATGCGACAGTAATCTTTCAACAATTCCCTCGGGTTGCAACCCCTGAGACTCTAATTGGCCTACGCACACTTTTCAAGGCTCTTGTACTCAACTTGCACTTCTGCGAGAATGAGAACAATGTTATCCCTCCTAAGCTTTCATAGATTGAAACTCTGAACCTGTCAACGCACTCCTTGTGGACGATTTCGCTACACTCCTTGCAGAAAAACTCTTGCTCAGGCAGAGAAACAATTGAAACTCATTCCTTACTCTCTCAGACTTCGAATTCTTAACACGAAATCATACATACATGGCATAAAAGTAATTGTATAACAGAAAGAGTAAAACAATCATGAGCATAATATTCAATCATGCATACACAGAAAGTATTTGAACACCATGAGTCTGAATCAAAGCTTCATATGTTAATCTCAGAACTTTTGTACATGGGTTCTTCTACACAGCTCTCTGCTTCTTCTTCTCTATGCTCTATGCTCTTCTCATAATAATGTTACAACTATACAATATGGGTGTCTATATCCCGTTTCCCTCCTTGCTCTAAACTATCAAATCTAGAACTTTAAAGCTACCTACCTACATTTATTAACATAAATGCCTCTTAATCCTTGAGACGAGAGCAGGAAACTCAAGGTCTGATTACAATCTACAAGTGCACCTCCACTTAATTAATTTATTTAATACCCGCACAATTATTTCAAAACATTCCAAAACACTCTTGCCAACGTGTTGAAATGTGTTGGTGTTTGTCCCAACTGTCTTCCGCCTCCATACGTGCTTGCTACCCGCAATGCTCCTGCATCATACTCCCTCGCTTGAAAATTTTCATGGGCTCCTGTCCATGAGCTCTCTCACGGTCTATCCATGCTTCTGTATTTCGGCTTCATTTTCCCAGCTGGCATCTTCAACTGGATGTCCCTTCCACTTGACCAAGTATTCAAAGTATTCCTTTCTCCTAGTCCTCTTACTAACTCTTTTGTCCAGTATGCTTTCCATCTGTGGTTTTTCTGCAACTGGCATCTGTTTTGTCCACTGAACCTCTGGTTGTTCATCCCTTGTTCCTGCTTCTTCATCTTTATAAGGGTACAAATCTGATATGTTGAATATCGGAGAAATTTCGATCCCATCGAGTAATTCAATCTCATAAGCATTTGTCCCAAATTTTCTTAGGATCTTGCACGGTCCAATTTTCTTCATTTTCAATTTATTATATGTCCCCCTTGGGAACCTTTCCTTTCTTAGATGTGCCAAAATCAGATCACCAACTTCAAATTGAAGTTGTCTCCTGTGTTGATCTGCTCTGCGCTTATACTCTTGGCTCAAGTTTTTCAATCGCTCCTTCACTTGGTTGTGAAGTTCCTTCATAGATTCTGTGAAATCCTCTACACTAGCACTCCTAGTTGCATTCTGTTCTGAATCTCTCAATTCCAAACTCCTCTTGGTTGCATTCCATAAACAATTTGGAATGGACTCTACCCTGTTCTTCTATTTAGTGAGTCGTTATATGCAAATTTCGCCTGTGGCAGAATATTGTCCCACTGACTGTGGTGTTCTGTCACCAAGCTCCTCAGCAAGTCTCCCAAACTTCTGTTCACAACTTTTGTCTGTCCATATGTCTGAGGATGATAAGCTGAAATAAATGACAAGTTTGTTCCCATATTTTTCCATAAGGTTCTCCAGAAATGTCTCACGAACTTGGTGTCTCGATCCGAAACTATGCTCCTTGGCAAGTCGTGAAGTCGGATAACTTCTTTGAAAAAAATATTCGCAATGTGAGTTGCGTCACTGGTTTTCTGACATGGTATGAAGTGTGCCATCTTATAAAATCTATCCACTACCACAAAGATTGAATCAAACCCTCTTTGTGTTCTCGGCGGTCCCAATATGAAGTCCATGCTAACTGCATCCCATGGCCTCTCAGGTATGGGTAATGGTTGATAAAATCCTGCATTCTGCCTCTTCCCTTTTGAATGCTGACAAATTCTACATCTGTCCACGAATATTTTGACGTATTCTCTCATTCCTGGCCAAAAATATGACTCGTTTAACTTTTAGAACATCTTTTCATGATCGAAATGCTCGGTCAATCCTCCACTGTGTTTCTCCTTCAACAAATTCTCCCTCATGGAGCATTTTGGAATACAAAGTTGATTACCCTTAAATAGTAATCCTTCCTGGATCATGTATTATGTCCATTGACTTATGTTCCTGAGAATTGGATTCTCAGCTGCTTCATATGCCTCCTTAAAATCTAGATCATCTCTATACATGTTCCTAAGGTCATCAAAACCCAAAGTTTTGACTCTGAACTCCTGCAATAGCAAACACTTCCTGCTCAAAGCATCAGCAACTTTGTTAGCAGTTCCAGAAATATGATTAGTTGCAAAAGTAAAGTTCTACATGTACTCAACCCATTTAACATGTCTTTGATTCAACTTGTCCTGTTGAGTCACAAATTGTGAAGCATGACTGTCATTGTATAAGACAAACTCCTTAGGGATTAAGTAATGTCTCCATTTCTTCAATGCCTGAATAATAGAATAGAACTCCTTGTCATACATGGAGTATTTCACTTTCACTTCATTCAACTTCTCGCTGAAGTATGCTATCAGCATGTCTTCTTGGCTCAAGACTGCACCTATTGCAAATCCACTTGCATCACATTTTACTTGAAATGTCTTTTTAAAATCCGACAACACCAAAATTGGTTGTTCCGTGATTTTCCTTTTTAGCAAATTAAAAATTTTCTCAGCCTCTTCTGTCCAGTGAAAATACTTGTGTCTCTTCTTCACTGTGTCCATCATTGGTGCACTAATTCCACTGAAATTCTAGATGAATTTCCTGTAGAAACTAGACAATCCATGAAAACTTCGAACTTCAAAGATACTTTTCGGTGATGGCCAATTCTTAATCACCTCCACTTTATTTGGATCCATCCTCAACTTATCTGCAGAAATAACAAACCCCAAATAAATGAGCTCTGCCTTCATGAATGAGGATTTCTTCATGTTTATTAGCAGCTTCTCTTGCTATAGCCTCTTCATCACTGTAGCCAAATGTTTCAGATGCTCTACCTCCATTTTACTGAAAATCAGTATGTCATCAAGATACAAAATGACAAATTTTCCGATGAAATCCTTCAGAACTTCATTCATCAACCTCATGAAAGTGCTCGGTGCATTTGTTAGACCAAACGGCATAACAAGCCATTCATACAACCCTTCATTGGTCTGTTGTCTTCCATTCGTCTCCCTCTCTCATATGAATTTGGTGATAACCGCTCTTCAAATCAACCTTTGAAAAAAATTTGGCCCCACTCAAACAATCCATCAGATCATCCATCCTTGGCAATGGAAATCTATACCTAATGGTTATCTTTTTGATTGCCCTCGAGTCAGTACACATCCTCCAGCCTCCGTCTTTCTTCGGACTGAGCATTGTCGGAACAGCACACTGACTCAAGCTTTCTCTAACCAACCCTTTGTCCATTAAGTCCTGGACCTGTCGCTTACTACTATGTCAGCAAACTCTTCCAACAGTTTCTGAACCTCTTCAGGTAAATCATCTACCCTTGTACTGGTTAAAACAATTTTAGGATTCCTAACCACAATGAATTGTGGTTCCTCCTTCTTCTTAACCTCTGTAAAAAGTTCCTTCCCACTCATGAGAAGTACAGCATTGCTTACTTCAGGTTTCACCTCTTTATCTTTGATTGGAAGCAACATGTGAGTTCTCCCATTCTTCTCTAGGGTGTATGTGTTCTTCCTCCCATCATGAATCACATTTCTGTCATATTGCCACGGTCTACCCAGCAATAGATGACAGACATCCATGGGAATAACATCACAGAGTATTTCATCTTTATACCCTCCTATTTTAAACTCAACTAAACATTGTTTAGTGACATTTACCTGATGTCCTTTTTGTAACCATGAAACTCTATATGGGCTTGGATGTTCAATCTTTTCCAGCTCCAGCTTTTCTACCACCTCTGTAGAAACGAGATTATCGGTACTACCACTGTCCACGATGACTTTGCATACCTTGTCCTTGGTCTTGCAAGAAGTCCAAAAAAGTTTGTTCCTCTAGACTGGATTCTCTGCCTTTTTTTCTGGTTTCAAGAGAACTTTTTGCATCATCAGTGAGCTTCCACCTTCAGCATCCTCTACCTCAACATTTTGTCTTTGTGCTTCGGTAATGTGAGTCTCACCACCTTCTTTCTTCTTATCTGGACATTCATAAGACTTGTGTCCATTCTTTCCGCATGTGAATCATTTTACCACTCCACCTCTTCCTCTTCCTCTACCTCTAGTACGAGGAAAAGTGTTGTTATCATCATATTGTCCTCTATGTTCGGCATATTTCCCTCTCTATGAACTTCCACCTCTCTCAGTCTGAGTCTGAGGTTTCTTCCATTCCTCCTTAGGCTTCTGATTCCTATCTTGGACAATTGTTTTGCCTTTGGGCTGACTTTTGTCTCGGCCTCTTTGACCTTGCTTTCAGCTCAGCTTCTCTTCAGCCTTTAGAGACATTTGATAAGCATCTTCCACCGTTTAGATGTTCATCATGCTCATCTCATCCTGAATGTCGTATCTCATACCATTCATATACCTAGCAACTTTTTCTTCATCGCTTTCCTGATGACCTGCTCTGATGTTCAGCCTGTAGAACTCTTCAGTGTACTCCTTTACTGACATCAGCTTCTGTCTCAAATTCTGCATTCTCCGAAACATAGTGATTTGATAATCCCTAGGTATGAATTTTTCCTTCATATTCGCGATCATCCTATCCCAACTCTTGATTTTTTGCTTGCCTTTGCAGCGTCTGTCAACTTGTAGCTCATCCCACCACAATGTTGCATGTCCTTTAAGTCTTGTGACAGCATGTTTGACCTTTTTGTCTTCCTCGACATATTCATAGTCAAAATATGTGTCCGGAGCTCTAATCCAGTCTAGAAGCTCTTCAACATCCAGGTTTCCTTCATATACTGGAATATCAATTTTTGCCCTAGCACTCATTCTTGCAACAGCCCTAATCAGGCGTTCATTTGCAGCATCTTCTGTTGTAACTTCTTCTCCTTCATGTCCAGCTTCATCTTCACTTTCAAATTCACTGAAATCTCCAACACCATTTGTGCGCCTTTGTTTTATTTCCATGTCCATGAGTCTGGCGCATATGTCATGCATCTCTCTTTCCATGGCTGGATTTTGCACCTGCCTACCCCTTTCTCTTGACATCTCCCTTTCCTCTGGCGGATCGGGTGTTTGTTTGTCTCTTCTTCTCGGCGGCATGGCTAAGATTTCTTTCTCGCTTTCCCTATCTGAAGTATACAAATAGATTCAAGCTCTGATACCAAACTGACACAGACCTCCCCGACCCTCGGGCCGAAGTCCGCTCACAGGATCGTTCTTTGTTTCCTTCGAACCGGATCGGCTCTTTTGATTCCCTACTAGAATCTCCTTCCAATCGATCCACAGGTCCTTCGGAAGCTCCCCTGAGTGAACAGCACTAGGTGCGAGCTCCTTCCTCCCCAAGCAACCACAGCGCTATGAGCGAGGCCTAATTCCAAAGGCACTTGTCGCAACTCGCAATATCGCGAGTTTGCGAGTCGAAACTCCCGACTGTTTCTTCCCAAATTCACGATACCCAAAATGCCGATACGAGTATGGCTCCCTTATGTCAGTGCCCTCTGCACGTGACCGCCAGTTAGGCTTATCACTAGCACCTCTCGCTACTCGCCACTTCGCGAGTTATAGTGTCGAGATCATGTGCTCTTATCTCGTGAATTCCCGAGATGCGAGATGTCAACAGAGTGTTGACTCCTTCCACTATATGACGTGTGTCCGCCTGTCTATTACACAGGCCCACAACGTGGTTCTGCCACATGTACCTCATGCTCAACTTCGCACCCCAAGCGATGCCTCCTTTGTATCCCAACACCGAAGTGCCGAGATCCCAAACTCCTCGCTGCTCTCTGTCGCAACTCACGACTTCGTAACTTCTCCTTCTGAGTCCCTCGATTCTCCAACTGTCGAACCCTGAAATACCGATTTGCCGAAATGGTTGACGGTGCCCTTTCCCCGTACTTATATCGCATCTCATGATTTCGGGGATCTTGGGACAGAAGTCTCAACCTCCTATCCTCCAAAATGTCGAATTCCGACACACTTCACCAATAGTTGGCCCCACACAAATCTTTTAGCCCCTTTGGGACTTCGCACTTCGCAACCTCACGAATCTTGATGCAAGGGTTTTGACCCTTCAACTCATGAATCCATGAAATGAGATTACGTGAGTGATCCAATGGTCCTTGTCATCTTGGATCCCACGGTCTGATTTCTCCCGAGCTTGCACTTGAAGAATGCTTGCAGTAACTCCCCTACTCCTCTGCAAGATCTGACGGCCCTCGGGACTTTGCGAATTCTCCACAAAGAATTTCGACCGTCCAATTCCTCCTTGAGGACTCCTGCAAAATGGAACAGGTATTATTTCATGAAACTTGTCCACCTGCAAACAACGTCGTTGCTCCTTCTTCCAACACTTCAAGGCACTAGCCCTCTTTAGTTTCTCTTTGAAAACTTCAAAGACTCTATCCCTCCTGAGCTTTCTCCACAACTCAAGTCTTCAAGAAGACTCATGCACGCACTCCTTGCGGCAACCCTTCAATACTTCCAAGTATTGAATTCTTCGACTCTGCGCACTTCCATGCGACAGTAATCTTTCAACAATTCCCTTAGGTTGCAACCCCTGAGACTCTACTCGGCCTGCGCACACTTTGCATGGCTCCTGTACTCAACTTGCACTTCTGTAAGAATGAGAACAATGTTATCCCTCCTGAGATTTCAGAGATTGAAACTCTGAACCTGTCAATGCACTCCTTGCGGATGATTTCACTGCACTCCTTGCAGGAAAACTCTTGCTCAGGCAGAGAAACAATTGAAACTCATTCCTTACTCTCTCAGACTTCGAATGCTTAACACGAAATCATACATACATGGAATAAAAGAAAATGTATAACAAAAAGAGTAAAACAATCATGAGCATAACATTCAATCATGCATACACAGAAAGTATTTGAACACCATGAGTCTGAATCAAAGCTTCATATATTAATCTCAGAACTTCTGTACATGGGTTCTTCTACACAACTCTCTGCTTCTTCTTCTCTATGCTCTATGTTCTTCTCATAATAATGTTACAACTATACAATGAGGGTGTCTATATCCCGTTTCCCTCCTCACTCTAAACTGTCAAATCTAGAACTTTAAAGCTACCTACCTACATTTATTAACATAAATTCCTCTTAATCCTTCAGACGAGAGTGGGACGCTCAAGGTCTAATTACAATCTAAAAGTGTGCCTCCACTTAATTAATTTATTTAATACCCGCACATTTATTTCAAAACATTCCAAAACACTCTTTCCAACGTGTTGAAATGTGTTGGCATTTTTCCCAGCATTCTTCCACCTCCATACGTGCTTGCTACCCGCGATGCTCCTGCATCATAGACCCATCTGCACCTGACAATTTTTCTTCCAGAAGGAAGGGGAACCAAATCCTAAGTCTGGTTCTTGAGGAGGGAGTTGTACTCCTCCTGCATGGTGGATTCCCAAAAGGGATTTCCAACAGCCTCACCATAAGATTGTGGATATGAAGACTAGACCAAGAAAAGATTCCTGGAGGGAAATGGCTCAGTGGCAGTGAGTGCAATAGGAGGCTCCTCGAAATCAGATTGAGTACTCCTAGTATCGGTTGGATCACCAACAAGATCCCTTGCATCCTGAAGAGTAGTATATATGGGCCCACTTAGGCCTCTTCTCTAGCTTTCCATCTGCATATGGATGCAATGACTCTGCATATGACTGTACTGAATCTGTATCGAAATCCTCTAAATAAAAACTCTCGTTTGAAGAAGATTCGGCATGTGCATGCTCATCATCTCGAACAGGTGGAAGAATGAAGGTGTCTGCATGCGGCTGTTGAGGTACATGCGAGACATTTTCCTTGAATTGGACACTTCGTTCAATGATGATCCGATCTAAGGAAATATCAATAAGTATGTATCCCTTCACACCATCAGGGTATCCAACAAAGATACACTATGTGCTCTGTAGATCAAGTTCCTTCCTATTTTCAGAGGGAATCCGGGCCCATGCACGTGAACTGAAAATATGAAAGTGGGTCACTTCCAGTTTGAGGCTGCTCCAAGCCTCATAGGAGGTCTTATCCTTGAAATATCTATGGGAATATCTATTTTGCATGTAGGGTTCACAATTAAGTTATTCGGCCCATAATATCTATGAGAGTGACTTTGCATGTAGCATGCAAGATGCCATCTCTTTTAGAGATTTGTTTTTTTGCTCAACAACTCTGTTTTTCTACGGAGTATAGGGAACTATGTGTTGCAAATGAATCCCTGCCTCATGAAAAATATTATGGATCTCACGATTTACATACTATCCCCCATTATCATTTCATAGGACTTTGATTTTCTTTCCGGACTATGTCTCAACAAAGGCTTTGAAATCTTTGAGTTTGTTAAAGACCTATGATTTTTGCCTGAGAATGTAAATCCATGTGAAACGTGAGAAATAATCAACAAAAATGAGAACATACATCGCTTTGTTGATGTATGGATGTGGAAAAGGGCCCATGAGGTCACTATGGATCAGATCTAAAGGAGAGGAATCTCTATGAGTCTTTCCTTTGTCGAATTTCTCTTTAGGGTGTTTTCCAAGAACACATCCCTCACAAATTCCTTTGGATAAATGGATGTCTGGTAGACCATCAACCAATATTTTTTTGCTGAGTTATTGCATATATCTTAAATTCAAATTCTTGAACCTTTCATGCCATATCCTACTGCTTTCATCAGCATGGGTAAGCAGTAAAGCAGAATCTGGTTCAATAAATTCAGAAAATGTATACAATCTAGATTGATGATTTACCTCACCGGTAGCAACCCTGAAATTGGTTTTCATTTCATAGATGTCCACTGCATTAGGTGTGAATATGACTTTCTTTCCTATGTCGGAATTCATCATCTGATACATGGAGAGAATATTGACGGAAAGTTTGGGAACGTGCAGCACATTCTCGAAGCTTTCGTGGGTGAGTTCAATCCTTCCTTTTTCGGTGACCTCGAATGGAGAGTTGTCCCCCATCAAATAGGAGGACCTTTGCATGCATACAATGAAGAATAGACTACTTTTGTGGTAGCCATGTGATGTGATACTCCTGAATCTACAATCCAAGCATCGGAAGAGGAGTTGATGGCAATCAAGGCATGGCTAGAATTTCCTTTCTTGGGATTCTGATCTTCTGGCTTCTTCTTCTTGGAACCCTCGGGGATGTTATCTCCAAGGTTTTTTTGCTGAAGGATTTGAGTCATTAGATCTATTTATTTTTGCATGCATGCACATTATAGATGGAATCCTTTATGGAAGAATGTGCATTTCTCCCCTTTTCTTCCCTTTCCACCTTTGGATCTGGAGGCATCGGTGAAAGGTTTTAGGTACCCTTCCTTCTTCAGATTTTCATGAGATTTCCTTTTATATTTATCTTTATATTTCTGATATTAATGGTTTCCATCTTGCACAGTAATTGCATGTGCCTTTGGGCCTTTGATTTTTTCCATGTTGATGAGCTTGGTTTTCTCTTGTGTCATGGATTCGATAAATTCCTCAAGAGAAGGCATCATCCAGGTGGCTCCAGAGGAAAATTTGACTGAGTGGAGGGTGGATACGAACACAGAGAATTCAGGACCAAGTTTGGAGAGAATGGTGAGAACCATTTGTTTCTCCTCCTTAGATTTATCAACCTCGCAAGCTTTGAGTTGCGACAATAAATCCTTGTATTTTGTAAGGAAATCTTGGAGATTGTCAAAGATTTTTGGATCCAATGTGAGAAATTCCACCTCAAGCATGTGTTCCCTCATCTCATACTGTTTTCCAAAGATCCCTTCCATGGTGGTATAGGATTCATTGTGGTTTTTACAAGAATATATGTGAAAGAGGAGATTAGGAGAAATGAAACTACAAATTGTCATGAATGCTTCATCCATTTGATTTAGATACTTGGATTTTTCTATGGCTGATGTCGGTTTTGTCTTTTTATTCATGGTTAACCTGTACAATCCTCTACTTCAAAGATGCATGACCATCTTCTCCTTCCATAAAAATAATTTGTTATGTGTAAGAATGAATTTTTTTGGGAATTCCATTTTTCCACTATCTTCAATCTTTGGTACCTGCAAAAATAATTTGGTGTAGCTTTTTCTTAGCAGTCCATCAGATCTGATAACATGTAAATTTGTTGAACTTGCACATAATATATCTAGCTATAATATACCACACACATTTGCAAAGATAAATTGAGAAAGAAGAAGCAAGAGAGAAAGAATGGAATAATTATCATTAACCGTATGAATCATGAATAATTTACACATGATATACTATGTATAACTCAACCAATGCGCACTGGAGGAGAAGCCAATGTGCCATAGTTTTTATAACCTTAAATTGCACCATACATGCATACCTAGCATCAAGCCATCTTACTTGATATTTTTTCCAAGCCATCACTAAGCAACTCTTCTTAAAAACCACATTTTTTAATATGTGCGCACCCTGCCTCATTACTGCCTGCATACACACACTTGTTTCACCACTATAGCTCATGTACGTATGCTAGCTGCACCATTACATCCCACGTATACTCAAAAAAGTTGTAAAAATTAAAAAGTTGCAAGGAATTCGTTGAGATTATGGGCTATTGGGTAGTTTCCCAACTATCCCACCGCCTATACCCCGTCACCCAATCGGATAATCATCCTTTTCTCATATAAAAGGAGGTTTTTGGGTCTCATTCCAAAGTTAAGCATAAGAATAGTGAAACTATGCCCATTTCACTTTCCCTCCTTGCCCGAAGAACTTGCAGCCACATTGTGAGTTTTGAGTCAGAATTCCCTATTCTTTCATTTTTCCTCATTCATAAGCCTATGCCATTTCCCTAGAGAGAATTGTGAGAGGACAAAGATACGTGGAAGCAATTGGAGATTGGTGAAGAGGATCCTGGACTAGATTAGAGGAGCAGTCATCGATCTCATTTGTAAGTGACTTTGTGAGATTAATATAAAGAAGTACTTTTTTTGTCCCACCATATGATGTGTTCAATATTTATGTTTGATTTACATTTTATTATGACATCTAACCCACTAATTCATATATAAGATGTATGTTCATAGTTTCTTGTTTTTCTTTTGGTGAATGCAGGTCGGCCTTGGGAGGAGATTTGCAGTCGGGGAACAACCAAATGCAAAAGGATCGACACTGGACACAGATTTTAAGGTAGAGTTACCGGATCCTTATACTTTGTATTTTATGCATGAATGTGGGGTATTGTCGGGGTAATTTTTAAAAGTAGGAGACTTTAGATGGTTATCTCTACCTGCACGTTGAACCCTAGTGTAGTCCATAGGGGGGCTTTCCCGCTATAGCAGAATTGGAGACCATACTGGGGAAACCTCTAGGGTTTTTAGGGGATATCATTTTGGGTGTTTTAATTGGTTTAGATTATCTTTTTTGAGTTTTCTGTAAGTTGTTGTGTCTTTAAGGGATTCTGGTCTACCATACCAGTACTCCCTGCCTTGTCAGCCTTAACTGTTAGTTTTTTTTTTGAGAAGTTACAGATGTGTATGCAGCCTACAGTGGGCCTGAATGTGTACATACATGCCCTACCTTTGGACAGCCCACGTACATACGTAGGATGCTTAAGTATCAGTAGCATGTCTGTGTTAAGAAAGTCTTTTTTCAAGAAGAGGCAGTCAACCTCTTCCCTGACTGAAGTCATACTTCTCAAGGGTTTTCTTGATCTAGACCTGGTCTCTGTTGTTACAGTCTTTTAGCCTGGGTTTGACATCAGTTATCTTATTTCATTATCAATATTTCTTGTGTTTTCTTAGTAAGGGTTTGAGACGAGTTAGTGAGTCTTTTATGATCAGTCTGCTTAGTATTGTCAGTGACTCCCTGCGATCCGCAGTAGACCTGAAGTCAGTTTTTGGTCTTGTCTTGTCTTTAATTTTTCCCTTTCACTTGCTCTAGAAGAAAATAAAAAGAAGTTAAAGAGTTTAAATTTGCAAATCTTTATTTGTCAAAAAGAATTAGTTTTATTTCAGTTTCATTTAATGCTCTTCTCTTTTGTCTCTTAAAATACACCACTAGTTTCATCTTCGTTTCCTTGACTTTAATACAAACCACTTAAAATTAATGCTTAATTAAAATTTATTAGACTTTGTGTTTGTAGGGTCCATCAACTAGTCTAGGCTAGAGCCTTGATATAGGTTGGAGAAGAAACTCTTCAAGGATATAAAACAAACATACGAGTCTGTGCTAGGGAGTGTAAAAATTCCAGTAAACATGGAATTTATCCAGGACCCCCCTCTAACACAGGGGCTAAACACGAGGTCGCGTGCGGAAAGGTAGTGGAGATAACCCCTCCAAAGTCGGACCAAGTGTAATGGGGAACGCATATAGAGGACTTGTCTTGGGATTATGTTGATCGCATTTGCCATGGATCTTTGTGGGTCTCGAATCTATTCGAGGTCCTCATTCATCTTTCGAAACACTTGCCTTCGATACCCTCATTGGGTTTCGGGCTTGATACCCTGCTCATTGCAGTCCACCCGATTGTCGACTGTACCCGCCTGGTGACTGTTCACATGCTGGCAACCTAGTTGCCTTTATTTTAGTGACTTACACAGGTGACTGTGGGGGTATACCATGGTACCAAGGATAGACATCGGGCCACGCTTTTCATATTATACCTGGAAGGCGCTTCTGTATTCGAGTTGCACTTGCACCGGTAAGTTTCTCTAGTGTTGGCTGGTGTAACTATTCTTCCAACTAGCTAGTGGTTTGATTTTTTTATCTCATAGGAACTCTTTCTAGTGTGTGATGATATTCAACGTTAGTAAAATCCTTAGTGTGTCATTGATCTTCTCACACAGTGGAATATCAGGAGCTTCATCGGTCATGAAGGCTTCAAGGACTGACGTCGGTTGAATTAGAGCCACCCTGCCACCACGAAGGTGAAGACTTGACCAGCAAGGGTCATTTGAGGTGATCGGACCGCAGGAAACAGTACTCGAGCCATCCCCAAGAGAAGAACTCTCAAATCTGGAGGAACATACCATTTCTAACCTTGGAGCAGAAGCTCTCAGGCTGTATAACTCTTCGGTCGACTTGTCGACGCCTGTCATGGTACAAGTTGTCCCTCCAAGGGTAACTCATCACGAGCGTCAAATAGTCCTGCAAGAAGTGATGGAAGAAAACATTGCTACTTCATCAGGGAGTCCTCATACTCCCTCTATGGCTGCCACTATAGGGGGTGTTCCTCCTCCCAACCCTCCTTTGTCAGTACAGACCACCATGGTCTCAACCGCCTCTACTTCGGCCAGTGGTCTGATTTTGTTTATGGTGGTGATCAGTACTTCATTTACCCAGAGTGAGACAAGCCCTCCATTCTCATATGGGATGCATGGGTTTGATACAAACTATGTCCTATCCTACTCCACCCTACAGACCATGGGTCTGGGGGAAGGGAGATCTAACGCTCCTCTGCAAGGGTCCATGGGGGGAACCTTAGCCCCCTATAACACTTTCTCTTACAGTGGGGGTCATATACCTCTGTCGTCCCCCTCGCTAGGTGGTGCTCCCCAGCAGCTTGCCTAATCAAACATGAACTACATCTTTATTGGAGAAGGTAGTCAAGGAATCTCTTCTAACACCACGTCGGTCGATTCTTTTTCGTTCTCTTTGTTCGGTGCGTTTGGTAACAACTCTTTCTCACCAGTCGTTGTCTCGGTCAGGGGCAACCCTAGTTTTGGATAAAAAAATTATGTGCATGGTACTATTCCTGTACAGGGGGAAAACACCTCTCAAGGATCTTGGAATTCATGGCAAGGATCAATCCCCTCATCAGGGATGTCAACCAGGGGAAACCCCTTCCATGGCCAATGGAACCCTGAGCAAATCTCAGTACCTATGTTCGTCGGATCAAAAGGGGGCAACCCTTTCCAGAACCTTTGGAACGCAACATTGGGAGAAATCCCTTCCCAACCCTCAACGTCCAATTACGGGAGTCAGTCGATGACGTCTCAACAAGTGCACTATCCGTACACTGGCCACGACCATGGTTTTTACAAAAAACCTGGTCAGCATCCTAAATTTTCCTGGAAACCTGGTGCCATCCAAACTCTAGGCTCCTTTCCTCTTGTACATACTCAATATCCCAAACTACCGTTACTGGAAACGTTGCATTTTCCATACCTATCAAGATTGTTGAATGACCCAATCTGTCACGATCCGCGTTGGCCTCCTATACCGACCAAGTTGCCTTCGGATATTCCAAAGTTTGAAGGTAATCCTAAAGAATATCCAGGCGATCATGTGACCACCTTTCACCTATGGTGCTCATCCAACTCATTGAGAGACGACTCCATCCAGTTGTTTCTATTTCAATACACTCTTATCGGGAGTGTCGCAAAATGGTACATCGAGCTCGACTGCTCAAGATACTCTACTTTTGGCGAATTGGAAATGGTTTTCCTAAACCATTTTCAATTACCTATGAGATATGATGGTGTCATCAAATTGCTAGCCAACTTTGAGAAAAAAAAATCTGATCATATCTCGGATCACATCCGGGATTGGCGGCATCGGAAGAGTTTGATAAAAGTATCAGTCCCACTGGCTTTCCTGCTGGAGTGTTTCATTAAGTCTTTGGTACCTCAGTTATCCAAGGACGTTGCAATGTCAGGAGTGTTTTCAGAGGAAGAGGCAATACTGAGAGCTCAACATCTTGAACTAATATACTCTCAGTCTAGTTTACTTTACAAAGTTTTTCTAGATGTGTCGTTGTCTATCCTTGATAGGACTAGACAGAAGTATGGACCACATGTCGATAGTATCGTTGGTTCAACACAAGCGAATCCCACTGATCAATTGTCGAATCAATTGCAATATTTTTCGATACATCAGACAACGACTAGCCAAACCACTGGTTTGGCTTCTCCCCTACTCAAACATTAGATGTACACAGTGTGCAATCGACAATCGACAAACCCGAAGGCCAACCAGCAGGCTGACAGAAAGAAGAAATAGTGAAAGAAGGGTAAAGGGGATAAGAAACCCACTAATAATTTTTGCGGGGGAAATATAGAGAAATGAAAGTCGAAGTATCTGTGTAATCTCTACATGAAGGACCATCTGACTCACCTATGCCCTCGGCTCATGGAGGCCCAAAATTTATTGGCGCAGCAATAGCCTGTTGTGTTAACGAACCCATTTCCACATGGGAAAATTTTAACTCAATCCTCTGCAAACATGGATGGAGGCAGTCAGGGACCCCCTTTGTCATCTAGTAATCCCTCGACCTCGAATTTTTATATGTTGGAAGGTGATGCCCATATAGAGACTAGGGCACATGATTACGAAATTCCAAACACTTCTAATAAGGGTAAAGAAGTCAAAAACCCATCTTTTCCTCTCCAGATCGAGAAGACATTATGTGAAATAATGACACGCATCCTGAAAGGGGCATTCAAAAACTCTTCCTACAATCCAAATGCGAGGGCCACCCAGAACTACTCTGTGGTGGAGGATTTGTCATAAACCCCTTGCGCCATGTCTGCTTTGGAGGTCCTCAAGAGCTACCCTTCATAGAGAAAGGCTTTGTTAGCTACCTTAGGATCTGTTGAGACTTGTAATCCGAGAACGATCATTCTTGATATGACCAACTTGAAACCTTTTCTCCCATACCATGTCACATTTCAAATAGTAGTGGCTTACACCACGAAATCTTTTACCCAGAACATTTTCCACACGGTGGTTGATGAGGGTGCCTCAACATGTGTGATGTTGTTGGCGTGTTGGAAGGCCATTGGCCAACCCGTTTTGTCTCTGTCACCTACTCTTCTTACCACTTTCGATGGTCATTTGTTCATACCACATGGAATCATTCATTCTTTCGTCATGCAGCTAGGAGGAAATATCGTCTGCGTCAAAGTTGAAGTGGTTGATGCACCTCTCGACTACAATCTCTTGATAGGAATAAGTTGGACCTATGCTATGCATGCAGTGGTCGCCACATTTTTTTGGGTCTTGTTGTTTCCACACAAGGGTTGGATCCTTTCCATTGATCAGTTGTCTTTCTCTCGTCCTGACCCTTCATCAGGGGCATCCACAGTCTCTATGATTGATAATCCACAACCCAACATCATCAATATAGGGGTTGGTTTGTGCCCACCTTTGATGGGTACTTTCAATTACCCATCTTCATCCGTCGATGTCAAGTTCATATCGGTTGTCCCCGACCAGCCTAAGGCTGAAATCTTTCAAGTGTCATCATTCCGTACAAATTACTTTAATGATCCATGGAATCTTCCTTCCTCATTAGCCACAATGGAAGGGACAAGGCATTATGGCATGGCCATGCCTTTTTTTGCAGCAAAGGTTGCGTACTCTATAGTCCAGCAAGCTTCCGCTAACCCCGATCCGACTCCTGCACAGGAGTTAGATCTAGTTTTCGACCCTACCTAGGCTCAAGGTTCGCTCTCCACTACCGATTCCTTATACTTGGTCTTGCCCTCTGACGAGGTGATTATAGAGGCATTGACTAGTCTAGAAAAACCCTGGGATGATCTCCATCACAGATATTATTTTCTCTCGGAGTTAGGAAGAATTGAGGCCGGTGAATTCATGTTGACTATGACTGGAGATAGGTCTTGTCATATCAATCCTTTGGCTACGTACATAGTTTTCACCGAAGGTAATATGGAAACCATCACTAAAACGATACCTATCGATATCTACAGAACCCCTGGCGTCGTGGAGAATGTCTTCGTCAGAGAGGACTTCTCCCCCAAGGAGATTCAAATCTATATTGATTTATTTAAATAATTTCACGATGTTTTCACCTAGTCTTATGAAGAAATGCCAGGCATTGATCCAATAATCGTCGAACATGAAATATCAACTTATGTTTATTCCAAGCCAGTCTAGAAGAAGCTTCTTCTGGTTAATCCTCGGAAAGCAGCAGCTATTAAGACTGAAGTAGAGAAACTACTCAAAGATGGTTTCATCTACCCTGTCCAATTGACTCAATGGGTGTCAAATCTCGTTCTAGTCAACAAAAAGTAGGGAATGATTTGTGTATGTGTTATCACTTCGTAAATTCGTTCGGTTGATAAACAGACGACGAAGGTAAATTTTTCAACCAACTTTGAGACCCAAAAATAGCCTTTCGGATCTGGAGAGGGCTCTCTCGGAAATGGTGCAGTCTTCATGCAAGATATGACTTTGAAAGCAATGGATATATTTAACACCTATGATGAAATGGGTTCTAGTTATATTGGCACAGAAAAGTAATACTTGGGCTATGGGGTCGATCTGAGGAAGAGATGGGACAAATGACTCAGTGACTAGACTTGAGAGGATAAGGCTAGGCGAGCAATAGCCTTCAGTGTAAAACTGTAATGTGTGGCAGGATAAATTATAGGAATCAACTCAGGAGCGTCGTTGTGGACAAATTCAGAGTTAGCTTGAAAGGAAAATGTTTTGTCTAAGTGGCACGAACAAGGGGCGTTATACAGTGAATCCGCAGGTTCGATAATTCATTATGAAATAGACAGAAAGAGATATGAAATAAATATAATAGGAAATCACATACACAAATAAATAAGCACAATACATCCAACTATCACAACTAGAATCTTTTCATCAAATCACAGGACCTTTGCATTAAATTCCGGTCAAAACTCAGATTACATACAATAGTGATTGTCTACCCAATTTTCAACCAACCCTTTTTACATGAAAATGATCCCCATATATAGGAACTAATTTCACCCTTGGCTATTAGGTTCGAGCTACTCTCTCCTGGAATCATGGATCTATTTTCTTTGAAAAAGAACAATAACTTCAACGGATTCACTAAAAATAAAAAACTTGATTTTGCCAAATCATAATCGTAACCAAAATATTCTTTACAATCATTGATAATTATCCAAATTCAACCATATGGTTGTGATGATCCATCATTTTCACTGCTGGACACTCTGTCACCCTTGCACAGCAAGTCTGCTATGCAACAATAACCTACAGCAAAAAACGCAGCGGATTGTGCAGCAAAACTAGGAAAATAGGAATTAAAGATGGCATCGTATCTCACTGATAAAAAACTATTTTTATAAAATGAGAGAGGTTTTTGTATTTAAGCTCGTTATAAATAAAACCCTATATTGGTTTCATTAAATTCATCTCCATCTAGCAGGAATATGTGTCGCAAAAACATGTCTCGGACAGGAAATCATGAAAGCTGAAAAATAGGGTTCAACGATTCCTTCAAATCTACCAATCCATGACACATTTTTCAAATATGAGAGAGGTGTTTTTTATTTGGTTTTTCCTCGACAAAATGTCTCGGGTATTTTCAAAATTCATCTCCAGTTGGTCATAAATTGATCTTGAAGTTGACCACTAAACCAATCATTTTCGCAATGCGACCTATAGCCTGTGCGCTGGAAAATCCATTGCATGATAGAATCCACTACACAACAACATATTATGCACGATAACATCCACTGTGTGATGAAATACATTGCGTGATGAAAACCACTGCGCAACAACCAACTGTGTGACGAAATCCTCAGTGTGACAAAAAACCACTACGCCGTAGAATCATTTGCGTGGTAAAGCGCTTTGCACAGGGCGTAGAAAATTTTGCAACCCGTAGTTGCAAATGGAAATGGAAATTATAAATGAAAACCTTCCTTTTGAAACTGACCCTTGGAGATGTTAGATGATGCCAAGCATAAAAAAAATATGGGTACTAACATGCATGACTTTGCAAAATTGTGGACAAACCTCTAACCTTAGCAATAAAAATCATGGTGCTAATAGCTAGCTCCAATGGGGATGCTATCCTCCTTGTGAAGTAGCAAAGAACAGTAGACCAGGTGTCATTCCATTGGGCTTCTCCCAAACTCAACTTTCCAACTGTAACTTGTAACCTTCATCCGCTGAAAACCCAAAACTATGTGTGCTCCAAACTGAAATCTGAAACTAAGATGAAAATGAAAACTACATATTGCTAAAATAAATGCTCATAGAACCAAGCTTATTCATACTCCTACCTGCCCTACTTTGCTTTAGCATAAATTTCAAATCAAGTGATCTCACACTTCCAATGAAGCCAATCAAGCAAATGGCTTCTTGACTGCAACTTGCTTTTAGCTCCTCCAGACAGAAAAAAGAACTCAGCAAATGATAACTCAAACTGCAAATCGAATTTTATCCCTGCATTCTTGAACAACACATACTCCATCTTCTCTGATGATTTCAGCCTATTGGAAAAAGGGTCTTTGAAAACATGTAAGAATACCGTTTTTTGAAAATCAACAAAAAGACAAAGATCTCTTTCATCTAGTTGACCCTTCTCAAATGGAATGTAACAACAAGATCACCTTTCACATCCTCCAAGAAGGGACGGGTTTTATGTAATATTGGAAATATTTAGATGAAACAACAATCTTATATGTTTGATAAAAATCCAAAAATGCTCCTTTGTGTTCTTGAACAAGATTATCATCCTGGCTTTTTAAAATTTCTGAATATGTCAAATCAAGAGATGTGAAATCATGAATAGATTCTAAAACATCCAAAAGATCTAAAACATCCTTCTCTTCTTTGGTATGTCCTTGTAACTTTGGGTAGCTATCCTCATTAATGGTTTTACTGCCTAGATTTTCCCCACATACAATTTCAAAAGCCTGATTTTCACCAATTTCTTCATGATACAAATCTTCAGAAAATGAATGAGCTGCGAAACAATTTGAATGATTATCCTCATACTTTTGACAGTAATAAGGCTTACAAGGTTGTGAATCTTCATTAATTTCATGGGATATAACTTGACTGTCAACATTATGATGCATATTTGTTTTATTTTCAAGCAAAGAAGAAGCTAATGTTTGCTCGAAATGATCATGTGTACCAAGACAACTAGTCTCTACTAGTTCTTCCTGATGAGAAGATAATCCGTAAAGGGCTTCTTCGATTTCATCATACATTAAGTATTCGTCATCAATATCAATCCCCATGTGTTGAATAAGATTGTCAAAATTTCCACAGAAGTTTTCCATCAGAACTAAAGATGGGTAACTTTTCTTATAATTCACACAAAATACTTAATAGAAATCTTCAAGGGAAAATAGACTAGCAGATGGCAATCCTTCATACCAAGATCGTGCTTCTTCTTATAAGGTTTCCATAAACATATTCATCAAGCATTCTTCATGCAATTTAACCCTTAGCCTATGTATGTGCATGTGGAATTTTACCAAATGAAAGGCAACATCATCTCCTTCTTGATCTTTGAACTTTGGCAGATATGTTTGCCAATCTACAGAAGAATGTGATTTGGAAAACTTGGAATGTGAGAGTGATTCATGGGAGCATACCTTTCATATATTGAACTCATATTTTGACAATGGAGTTTCCAATGATGTTTTGGAAGTTAGATTCAGCATTGAAAGTGGAGTCGCTAGTGAAAATTTAAATTTTTGGATTCTTCTTCCAGTGGAATCACCTTCAAACTAATTTTCTGATGTGTGGAGTCACCAGAGCAGAAATACAGCTAATATGTGCCTAAGTGTCTGCTTCTCTCAAACCTTAGAACTGAAACAATGTCGTTCTTCCCAGGGAAATTTTCATTCAATTCTGTCCCCGGCAATAGCGCTAGAACGTTAGCACTCCGTAAATCCGTTCAACTGATAAACAGACGACGAAGGTAACTTTTTCAACCAACTTTGAGACCCAAAACTAGCCTTTCAGATCTATAGAGGGCTCTCTTGAAAATGGCGTGGTCTATGTGCAAGATACGAATTTGAAAGCAATGGCTAGATTTAACACCTGTGATGAAATGGGTTCTGGTTATATTGGTGCAGAAAAGTAAGACTTGGGCTATGGGGTCGATCTGAGGAAGAGACGGGACAAATGAATCAGTGACTAGACTTGAGAAGATAAGGCTAGGCAAGCAATATCCTTCAGTGTAAAACCGTAATGTGTGGCGGGAGAAATTACAAGAAGCAACTCAGGAGCATCGTTGTGGATGAATTAAGAGTTACCTTGAGAGGAAAATATTTTGTCTAAGTGGCGCAAACAAGGGGCATTGCACAACGAATCCACGGGTTTGATTATTCGTTCCTAAATAGACAGAAAGAGATATGAAATAAAGATAACAGGAAATCCCATATGCAAATAAAGAAGCACAATACATCCAACTATCAAAACTAGAATCTTTTCATCAAATCACAGGACCTTTGCATTAAATTTCGGTCAAAACTCAGATTACATACAATAGCTATCATCTACCCAATTTGCCAACCAACCCCTTTTACATGAAAATGATCCCCATATATAGGAACTAATGCCACCCTTGGACTTTAGGTTCGAGCTACTCTCTCCTAGAATCATGGATCCATTTTCTTTTAAAGAGAACAATAACTTCAACGGATTCACTAAAAATAGAAAACCTAACTTTGCCAAATCATAATCATAACCGAAATATTCTTTACAGTCACTGATCATTATACAAATTCAACCATATGGTTGTGATGAGCCATCATTTTTACTGATGGAAACTTCGCCACGCTTACACAACAAGTCTTCTATGCAATAATAACGTACAGCAAAAAATGCAGTGGATTATGTAGCAAAACTGGGAAAATAGGCATTAAAGATGACATTGTCTCTCACTGATAAAAAAATATTTTTATAAAATGAGAGAGTTTTTTGTAGTTAAGATAGTTATAAATAAAACCCTCTCTCAATTTCATTAAATTAATCTCCAGTTGGTTGGAATATGTCTCGCAAAAACATGTCTCAGACAAGAAATCATGAAAGCTGAAAAATAGGGCTCAAAGATTCCTTCGAATCTACCAATCCATGACACATTTTTCAAATATGAGATATTTTTGTATTGTTTCATTTGTCCTCGACAAAAACCTCTTGGTGATTTTCAAAATTCCTCTCTAGTTGGTCATAAATTGATCTTGAAGTTCACCACTAAACTAGTCATTTTCGCAGTGCAACCTGTAGCCTGTGCGCAGGAAAATCCACTGTGTGACAGCATCCTGTGCGTGACAAAATCCACTGCGCGACAAAATACACTGCGTGAATAAATCCACTGCGTGACAACAACCAATGAGCGATAGCCCACTACGCAACAGAATCCACTGCGTGATATAATCATTTGCGTGGTAAAGCACTATGTGCAGCGCGTAGCAAATTTTGCAGTGCGCAGTTGCAAATGGAAATGGAAATAATAAATGAAAACATTCCTTTTGAAACTGACCCTTGGAGATGTTAGATGATGCCAGGCATAAAAACAATATGGTTTCTAACATGCATGACTTTGCAAAATTGTTGACAAACCTCTAACCTTAGCAATAAAAATCATGGTGCTAACAGTATGTACGAAGTTCTGTGATTTGAATAAGACCTTTCCAAAGGATAATTTCTTCACCCCATTCATTGACCAGATCGTCGATGAGTGTGTAGGCTGTGAGTTCTTTTCTTTCATGGATGGTTTTTCAGGATACAATCAGATTCAGATTAAGCCCGAAGACTAGCATAAAACAGATTTTATCTATCTATGTGGTACATTTTCTCATCGGAAGATGCCTTTTGGCCTGAAGAAAATTGGAGCCACTTTTCAGTGGGCCATGTCTTTTGCTTTCCATGATCTCAAACACATATTCGAGGATTATCTCGATGATTTAGCATCACATTCTCATAAGAGAGTTGATCATCCCACGCACCTCTGACTTATCTTTAAGTGATGTCGCTACTATCGGATTCGCTTGAATACTAACAAATGCAGTTTTTGCATGACGTCGGGTCGTCTTTTAGGTTTTATAGTTTCGACAATAGGGATCATGGTCGATCCTCTAAAGGTTGAGGCAATAGTTCAATTTCCTCCCTCGTGCACAGTCCCTCAGCTTCAAAGTTTATAGGGAAAAGTCAATTTTCTTCGACGTTTTATCGCAAACTATGTTGAGATCACTAAAGGGTTTATGCGTTTACTGAAGAAGGGTGTACCTTTCCTTTGGGATGAAGCCACTCAGTGCTCATTCGAAGCATTGAAACGTGCCCTCACGTATGCCCCTCTACTTCGGCCACCCAATTATAATAAAGATTTCTTATTGTATTTGGCCACGACAAAGTCGACCATCGGTATAGTCTTGGTTCAAGAGGATGATCTACTTGAAGAACATGTGATTTATTACCTGATTCGAGGCCTGGTTGGACCAGAGCTCAACTAATCCCACGTTGAGAATCTTTCATTGGAAGCAGTACATGTTGTCCAGCGGTTCCACCATTATATCTTGTTTTGCAAGACAACCGTCATTGTTGTTGTGAATCCATTCCAATACATGTTGACACAACGTGTAATTGGTGGAAAGATCAGTATATGGATTGTTATCCTCCAGGAATTTGACTTGGATTTCATTTCTATGAAATCTAAGAAGTCATTGGTCTTTGTATAAATTATCTCAGAACTTTCGGTCGAGTCAGGTGATATTACGCCTGAAGAATAACCGATTAAAGGAGATATCCTTATGATTTTATCTTCGAACCCCTAGTATGGATATATACTAGTCTATCTCCAGACTTTGAAGTTCCTTGCCTCTGCTTCTCGTGATGAGTGTCGACGTATACGCCATTAGGAAAAAAACTATCTCATACACAAGGACACTTTGTATTGTCAAGGTGTAGATTGCATCCTTCGTTGGTGTCTCACTCATGAAGAAGCGGAGCTCGCTCTTAACGATTTCCACACTGGATCATGTAGTGGTCATTTTTCTAGGTTGGAAACATCCCAAAATATTCTACAATCCAAATACTTTTGGCCGACGTTAATCAAGGATTGCGTTGAATCGGTCAAGAAGTTCCACTCATGTCAGATCTTCTCTGGAAAGATGAGGGCACACCCCTCTCCTATGTTTCCCGTCATTACAGTTGGCCCCTTCACTAAATGGGGGATTTATTATACTACATGCCACCCCTCTTCAGCTAGGGGGCACCGTTATATCATCATAGCAGTAGACTACTTCACTAAGTGGGTCAAAGCTATGCCAACATTCAAAGATGATGGCGAGATAGAAGCTCTCTTTTTTTTCAATCAGATAATAGCAAGGTTCGGCATCCCGAGGGAGATTGTCACTGACCATGGCAATCACTTTCAGAACAAAATTATGTATGAGTTAACATCAAAGCTTGGGTTGAGGCAAGATAATTCATCACCCTACTACCCACAAGCGAATGGTCAAGTGGAAGTTATGAATAAGTCCCTCAAATCTATTCTGCAACGAACGATCAATTCGGCCAAGTCAAATTGGAATTTGATGGTGTACTCAGCATTGTGGGCCTACCGAACGTTTGTAAAAACTACAACTAGTTTCTCACCTTTTCAACTCATTTACGGGCTGGAAACAGTCTTGCCAATAGAATGTTAGATCCCATCTCTAAATTTGGTAGTATAGTTATTTCCAGACACTTCATCGCTTGAGGAATGCTTATTATATCTCGAGCAGCTCAATGAGCACCGTTGTGATGCAGCCTTGGCTAATGAGGCTCACAAGAAAAAATTCAAGTGTCAATATGATTGATCCATTCATCCTCAGATTTTCTCTGAAGGAGACTTTGTCCCGGTCTATGACCAAGATAAGGATCCCCTGGCAGCAGGCAAATTCAAACCCATGTGGTTCAGACCTTTCATTGTGAAGGAAGTATTAAAGAAGGGTGCTTATCGTTTGGTTGACTTCAAAGCGAAATCTTTGGCGGAGCCTAGAAATGGGCTCTACCTAAAGAAGTATTACTCGTAGGTGGGTCGCCTTGGGTGATTTCTTGTACATATGTATAGTTCTTATACTGTTTAGTTTTTGTCTTTTTGTTTTATGGACGTGTAGTTTTTTATGTCATCTTTTTCACTGTGGAATATGTCAAGTGAATCGGAGGTGTTCGTTGGGTTCGCAGACGGCACTAGCCAACACACTCGGAGGCTTGCTTCCGCAGATTGGGTAATCTTCACACCTCAAGGCCAATTGCTATCTTCTGGAGGTATATGTTTAGGTGACACCACAAACAATGTTATTGAATACAATGCAGTAATAGAGTTGCTTCGTGACACCTTGTTGCATGGTATCTCTTATCTCCAGGTATATTTAGATGCATAGTTGGTTGTGTCCCAGTTAAATGGGTTTTATCGCGTTTATGATCCAAATTTACACCAATGATTCCTTAGGGTACGTCTCTTAGAACGAAGCTTTGATTACATTACGTATATCCATGTTCCTAGGAGATTGAATCAAATCACAGATACTCTACATAATCATGTATTAGATTGGAATATTTCACACACATAAGAAAAAGCACACACATACTCATGTAAATACATTTGTAAATAAATGTAACCCATAAGACATAAAATATGTAAATATGTATATATATATATATATATATCAAAAGTTTCAGAGTACATAGGTGGGTGCAAGTGCCTAAAAAATATGTCCAGTATACATCGTGAGGCTTATGCCCTCAAAAATATACAAAGAGCTCCTTTGGAACATAAGTGCTCCACCCTAAAGCTAAACACGGGGCTTTTTTACCCTGCCATAGTGAACTACGACATTTTCCAAACCCCGAAAAAGTTGGACCCAGGTCTGTGGCACCCCAACAAGATGAGGCTGCATAGATGGCAGGATATCCTCGATCTTGGCCATGGGCACAGTACAGGTGAGTGCGGTAAGGTTCCGCTCCACTCATCTCAATACTCTCTCAGCCTCTCCGACTGGAGGTCCCCCTATTTATTCTACTGGCCCAGTGGTCATTGTTGGTACTGCCTCTGGCCGAGGACGCCACCTGCTCCACACAAATTCTGTTGGATGCATTAGTCCTACATCTGTACACAATAGATACATAGTTGTTAGATACTATGGTACACATAAAAATGATATATATAAAAAAGAAACTAAAAAATAAAAATAAAAACTTTTAAAAGTAACTGTACCTATCTCTCATCTCTCTGCTCCGGGAGGTACGGGCATGTCAAGATCCCTGGAGAAGTTGATCCCAGCATAGGGGTATTCCTCTATAGCTAGAATCTGTCGAGACCACGAGTCAAAGAAAGTATCATCGAAGGCCTCAATGGTTGTCCCTCCCACTGTCATAGAAACAACGTTTCGCATCTGCACACTACTAGGAAGGAGGCCACGTGCCCCTGTACTATCTCTTGTGGACTAAGAATGGGTACCCTCTTGAAGAATAAAGAGCATAGAACAGTCCCAAACCCAAATTTATTGTTGTTCCACCCACGACACTCTGTAAGTTGTCTCTTCATGCACTCTAGCATGGTTGTGCTCCAGTAGAAAACTCATGCATTTAAGCATTGTACTGCACAATGCATGTGTACCCAGGAGGCCTGATGTAAGGCTGCAAATCCAGTGATCCACCCAATAATTAAAACTATCACTTTTAGTGACAGGTTGGTAATTTTGTGGATCGACACCTGAGAACCCACTTTGTTTGTTCCGGCCTCGCAGTGTTTTTTTGGACAACTGAGAGGGGGGGGTGAATCAGTTGTTACCATGCTTAAACAATTATGCTTATTTTAAATTCTTTACAGAGCACTCAATAACAATCACAATAATGTAGGGAATTAAACAATAGAACATTCAATACCATTCACACATATGAGATACACAAAGATAGATATTTCCTGAGGAAACCCATAAAGGGTAAAAACCTCTTCTTCTTTATATGATAAATATTCTTTACATTCTGTAAATTATCATACTTA
>JASDQU010243714.1:49524-66462 GCA_032191745.1 Picea mariana | reverse complement strand
CGTCACGTGGATCCTCATGGTTGAGGAGAAATGAATTTTTGAAGATGACAAAGTGAATTGAAGAAGGAAGTACATGTAGGCCCTAAAGATAATTAAAGAAAAGAATTACAAAATAAGAAAGTGTCAGGTCAGCCCTAATGTTAAAAGTAAGTGACATAAATGGTATAAATAAACATCATTATACATTCATTTGATACAAGTCGAATTTCATAGGAAATAAGAAGTAAAAGAAGGCCGGATTTCAAGGGAGGATGAAGTCTTTTGGTGATGTGTTCTAAGGTATGTTATTTTCAGGTCATATTATCGTTTTTTCTATAACGTTTTTTCTATAATGATTCAGATGTTGAAATATATATGGTATTGAGAAGACATATCAAGGTACCTCTGGTAAAAGGTTCAGCTCTTGATTCACTATAATTATGGAGATACACTATGTGGAAGATAGGGTTTGTGACCTGTCCTGAAGCTAGTCAATAAACAGGTGTTCTAGGTAAAACAATCATAAATTCTTCATACAGAGTCCAAATGAAGTAGGACCACTTCCATTGGAAATATTACAGACTACAGTTTCTTTTGTGTGAGTTTCATAATTGGATGTTAAATATTGAGCGCGGGGCATGCTATACAAGTTGGGTCTTTTGAATAGACCAGAATTGAATAAAGTCTACCATTCTTTCTATAACCTCCTTTTGGGGAGGATTCAAGGAGTGAAAATTGGAGAATTTTCAGAGAATACATTTAGTAATATTATTTAAAGGATCAGAGTACTTCAAGAATTGAATAATTGCATAAATTGAAGAAGTCTCANATATTCTGCATAGTGTATTATGGTGTATTGGTGTAACTATTATACTATTGTTCATTGCTCATTGGATATAGTTGAATGGTTTAAGTATAAGTTGAAAAAGGTTTTAAATTGTACTTGATACTGATTCACCCCCCTCTCAGTATCAACAGTATTGATTAATATGTATGAGGGCCAAATTGTATATTATGAACATGGAAATGATTAATAAAAGTAATAATCGTTGGTTGTGATAAAAGAAGGATGAAAATGATGGGGGGTTATGATTCCTCAAGAGAGAGGGGTCCAAGGGGGAATTGTTCATGGGTATTAATCCAACCCATATTCATGAATTATTATCATTGTGTAAACATTTTATTTTGTTGTGGAGTGTTCCCAAAGCCAATCATTAAACTCACGTAAGAGGGTGGGTGTGAGGAGTCACATCCCTTGGTTATTGGGGAGCATGGGGCCGAAGTAAAATCATCTTTGGGAAGAGTGAGAGTAAAGTAAGCAAGAGAGAAGAAGGAATTTCGTATGGAAAAAGAGACAGTTTTTGCATGCAAATTTTGGGGACAACGGGAGCAAGCTAAGTGTTGGGAAGAGCACCAGTCATGACATCGTTGAAGGAGGCCATTGTTTGGTTGTGTGTTATGTTGGAAATGAGGCCCATGTGCCTGTAGTGCATTTTATATTGAGGAAATGGCTAAATATCCTTCATAGGATGCTCTGAGCACTCTTGAAGCAGCTAAGAGTTCATGAAGTCCCCAACTGAAAGATTCCTGGCCAGCCTAGTGCACTGAAAGCCCTGATAAATTAATGGTACATCCTGAGGGACTAGGAGCAGTGAAGGGGGTACATTCCTTGGGTTGTGTAGGTTGTGGGGAAGAGAGAGAGATGGTGGATTGGAACTACTGTAGGAGTAGAACTTGGTTTTTTGGGTTGTTGTGTGTGGAGAGTGGAAATCCACAAGGCCGGATATCCTTGTGGACTCATAGCCTCAGCTCAGGGGTGGCATGTTGTTGAGATTTGGAACAATAGTGCCTATGGTTGGGAGGTTCATTCTTCATATGCAACCAATTGGATTATATTTATAAATAGATAAGTGTTCTATGTTTTTTATTATGATTATTTTGTTGTGCAATTGATTATTGAATGTTGTATGTTTGTTGTGTTCTTGCTGGGTGCATTCATTTTTTATAAATTTTCTATATGCATGAGTAAATCAACATATTGTTTTGTTGTAATTTTTATGGGCATGTTGCCTCTTGGTTTTCTTTTATATGTATGGGGGCATTTTAATTTTTTTTTTAGCAAACTAAGTCATTTTCTATAGTGATGGGACTCAACATGGGTGTTGGGTATGTTACATCCCACTTTTGATATTTTCTTTGGTCTTGGACATACTTTAATTGCTCAATTTTCTCTATATTCATTATTATGCAACCCTTCTCTGAGACAATGTCACTCAAATAGTGGATTTTTCTCACAGTTCCATCATATTTCTTCACAAAAAGAACTAGGGAAAACCAAGGTGAAACACTTGGGCATATGCACCCCTTATTCAACAACTCTTCTAGCTACATCTGCAACTCTTTCATCTCTAGTGCGTTCATTTTGTAGGGAGTCTTGGAAATTGGGGAAGCTATAGGAATTAAGTCAATAGATAAGTAACTTGATCAATCTGGCATACAATTGGTGCTCTCTCAACACCTATAACACTATCCTCAAATGTGTCTCATGCTCCTTCTATGTCTTAGAGTAGATAAGAATATCATCCAAGAAGACAATAACAAATTTGTCTAGGCAATCTCTGAACACTGCATTCATTAGAAATAAAATTAGCTAGTGCATTTTTCAATCTGAATGGCACTACTGTGAACTTGTAATGGCCATAACTTATCTGAAAATGTAATCTTGTTAGTATCCTCTTCTTGGATTCTCACCTAATGGTACCCTGACCTCAGGTCAATCTTTTAAAATATCATTTCCCCTTTCATCTAATTGAAAATATCATCGATATGTGGTAGATGGAACTTGTTATTTACCATAACCTTATTCAATTGTTTGAATTCAGTACACAACCTCAAAGTTCCATCCTACTTCTTCACAAAAAGAACTAGGGAAAAACAAGGTGAAACACTTGGGCATATGCACCTCTTATTCAACAACTCTTCTAGCTACATCTGCAACTCTTTCATCTCTAGTGCGCTCATTTTGTAGGGAGTCTTGGAAATTGGGGAAGATATAGGAATTAAGTCAATAAAGAAGTCAGTGTCTCGTTTTGGTGGAAACCTTGGTAGCTCCCAAAACACGTCTTCATACGCCTTTAAGGATGGATAATATTCAATATTTGGTACCTTATTCTTGGCTATCTCTTCCATATGTGCTACATATACCTGGAACCCTTTCCTAAAAAAAAAATTTAGTTGCAATGTTAAAATTTCTCTGACAAACATAGGTCTTGGAATACCTCAAACTATCTTCAAATTCCCTTCCTCATCAAGGCATGTGAAATCCTTATTGTAGTAGTCTAGGACAACATGATGCTTGTCCAACCTATTCATACCAATCAAGAAATTGTATGAACTAAGATATGTGATATTAAAATATTCCTTAGTGATAACTCCATTCATGTTCACTACACAATCCTTAATAAGCTCATTGATTATTCTCTTGGTTCTAGTGCTAGGTGAAACAACTAAGACTTTTTATGATTACAACTATTTCATTTAAATATTTCAACCATATTAGGATCTATGTAACTATGAATAGCTCCATAATTAATTAAAATAACTATGGGATGATTATCAATCTTACCTTCAACCTCAATCATGTGGGATTCATAGTCTAATTGTTTATTGTCCAATGATGCATAAATACTTGGCATGCTCCTACCCATGTCCTCCATTGTAGCCACTCCCTAAATGTTATGCATAGTCTCCATCCTATCTCCCTTATGAGGAAAATATTTATACATGTGGTCTCCTTCACGTCCCCAACACTTTATGGGTTGTTGTCTTGGCCTCTTTCCCAAAGAATTTTTCATCTTAGATTCACCTTGTGTTGGTTTCCCTTGCTAGCATGCTTGAGAGTTGTTCCTAAAGAAAGGAGACTGAAATCCTTTCTTCTTTTGATACATCTTGTTTTTCTTCTTATCATCCTAGGTTTTTTGAAAATATGGCCTTCCCTTGTTTAGCTCATACAATTATTTGGCTTTCCTCATGGATTTTTCCAATGTATTGGGTTCATCAAATTGGATTTTCTCCTTGTATAATGATGGCAACACATTCAATACCCTCTAAAGTTTCACCTTCTCATACTTAATGAAATCTACATACCTCAAAAGCTCCAATAATTTATGCTCATATTCTTCTATGGTCATGCTTCCTAGTTTGAGCTCAAATAATTATTTCATATTCTTGTCATAATAATGTTTTGGCAAGTATTTCCAATTAAAGTACTTCTTTAATTATTTATAGGAAATTATCTTCTCTTCAATATGCTTGACCTATTTTAGTTAGTGCCCACCACGTGGAATCTTTCCCCTGAAGATGATATATGGAACAGAAAAATATTTTCTCATGCCCAACAACCAAGCTTCAAAATCTTCACCCTTCATATGTTCTCTATCAAATGGTGGTGGCTTGAGCTTCTTGATCTCCCCTTGCAAAATATCCAACTCGGTCCTCCTCATCCGATGTCTAATAGGGGACACACTTGGGATGCTCTCTGATCCTGAAAGTGCATGTGCTCTTCTAGTTCAATGTCTAGGTGAATGATGATTTATAGAATCACTTCTTGAGTGCTTAGATCCCTGGTGGTCATCCCTCCTATCATGAGATATGGATGTTTTTCCATGTCTTTCATTGGATATATGTTTTGTGTCAAAATATTTGTTGATTTGCTTTGCAAATTATTCAGACTCTATAGTAGTTGAGTAGTAAGGTGGTTATTCTCCTCCTGAGGTATTATAATCATTTAAATACATGATATATAGCTCTACACTTCCCTCTATAATACCTTCATGGTCTCCATCAATGCTACAGGTTCCACTTGACTTCTATGTCCACTGGACCCAGTTTATGCATTTCTCACGCCCTCAACAACAACAAAAATTGCAAGGACCTCTGGATGCCTAGATCCCTGACTACCATAGTGTCTGCCACCACGACCCACCACTGTGGAATTTACATGGGAAAAAATTGTCGCCATGTCTCTATGTTTTCATCTAGGTCACCTCGACATGTGGATCTCAATCACGTTGATGTCACTGTACAGACAATTTAAAAAAAAAATCCAAATATTCATGAAAATTTCATGAAAATTTTCATGGTTTTAAAGAAAAGGTTTGGCCGCCCAACTCCCCTCTAGCTTGGCCTATGCATAACAATAAATCTTAAACCTATAGTCGACTCATGAAACCCAATCACTACAACCGAGCTCTAATACCAAACTGTGACACACCCTACTGCCCAAGTGCCTCCAAAAACTCGTCTGCCTGAGATGATTTTGAAATTTTGATACCTTTCTTATGAAAAGAATGAACATAATAATGTAAATGAAATAACAAGAACCATGCATGACTGAAAGATAAATCATAACTGACCATGCACAAAAATTAATAACAACTAGCAAGTCTTAAACATATCATAGAGATAAATAAAATACACAACGGAATAAAATCATAAAGAAACACAGAGAGAATTATATTTTAAAATAGTTTCACCAATTGGCTATAGAAGTTGGATGTTCCACCCAGCCTTAGAAACTATTAGTCTATATCTCAATATAAATTCACCCCCGAGCCAAGGACATGAATCCATAAGGATGGGTCCTAGGTCGACTCTAGGTTTAACAAACGAGTCTGGAAAATCAACTCTCATAGTTTCTCAACCATACAACAATCTTAGTTTACTAGCTTTCTTTCCCATCATCCTACAAAAAGCAAGAGAATGGACCCCCTTCATTTCCATACATCCCCTTAGGTTGTTCACCTTGATCCAGGGCTCCAGTTTTATTGGTCAATAAATCTCAATGCTATAAACTTCCAGGATTCTCAATTGTGTACAATCTTGGAATTGTTGTCAACATTCTCATGCACATAGGCATCAAATATTTGTTATAACACCAATAGTTTCTACAGCCAACAGCCATGGCTCACTACCTCCAAAAAATCGTCTCTTGATTCCCACAACCAGATCCAATGTGAGTAAGAAGGAAAGTAATTATGAACAATACTCAAGTGGCCAAAACAAACAAGCCACCCCCAAAAAAAGAAGCAACACTGAACCACTAAAAAGAAGTAACAACAATTAGGCAACCCCCAAATATCCTACAGGAAGGGTTTATATAAATTTCAAGGAATAACGTAGCCTCTCCAAGAGACTTATGTGACCCTTCCCTTCCTCACTAAAATCAAGGGTAAAAATAAAATTATTAAAACATAACGGTTTAGACCCTTATCCCCCTCTCTCGTGGAATCATATCCCCCTTTAACTCTTGTCCTTGTACATCTCATAGCCAACAATATATTTTATTATTAAAAGTATTCAAAGTATTACATTCCATAGGAACTCCGGCCTTTTCAATTGTTCAGGAACTCAGGCCTCTCATCAATAAACAAAATTACATTATTAATCATGGGACTCGAAACTGGGGTATTACAATTTATTCCCTCTTCTCTTCTTTCATTACTTATTTCTTCTTCTCTATCATCCATTGATTCTATTTTCGACCTTTGTGATGCAGAATCTTGAACTTCAAGAATATTTATTTTATTTCTCATCAGTGGGCCTTTGTATGATTCCATCTTTCATAATTTTATTTGTGTCTTATTTGTCTCTAAGCCTCGACTATTTTGTTGGTTGTGGAGCCTGATTATCTTCCTGATTCGAAGGTATTTGTTTTTAGTCGTGTTTATACCCCATGAAGAATTTACACCCCAAAATATTGTACACCCCTCCACGTGGGGGAGTGTAGAGGGCTTTCCCCTCTTGCGAGGTCTGGGGGAAAGCGGGCCCCTAATGGGGGTTCAAGAGAAAATCCCCCGAAGGAAAACTTTACTTATAAATGTATATTGTAATTTCATAGTAAATATGGATCGTTCATTATAAGGTCGTAGATCTTATGGTAGAAGTTCTGTTAGTGTTTTTTCCCTAGAAGGAAACCCTCTTTTATGAGGAAAATGTATAGCGGTTATGTATCATTGAGAATATTGTATTATAAGTGAAGAGACTGTGAGAGAAAGAAGAGGAAGTTACAACATGTGTGTTGTAGGTTGTACCCCTTCATTTGTTGGATAATAATAAAGGAAGGACCTGGCATTTTCTCTGGTGGACGTAGCTCACACTGGGTAAAACACATATATATGTGTGTCTATATTGTATTGTGTATCTGTTGTGTTTTATTTCTGCAATTGTTTTATTTTATTGCTCCACGATCCTGTTTTTCTAACATATTTCTTCTTCATGAGAAATAACTTCCCATGTTCTTTCAAGTTCCTCCCTACTTCTTGTTGTCGTTATGGCTAAATCATGCAGCTGATGAAGAATACTTCTTTGGTCTCTAAGTCCAATTTGTATTTAAGGTTGATTTGAATTTTGTTGAGTCATTCAAATTTTCTTGGTCTACAAGAACGACCTTTTGTTCAATAATCCCCACTATGGTTGCCAAAAATGTTGATCTTAAGATGATTTAGAGTCTTGGAAATAACATCACACGGAATAATCATTATGCATTTTAAAGAGGTGGTACTCCTCTATACGAATAATATACGAAGTTAAAATAAAACTCGAGAAAGGACCAGGTTTATTTCATGAAACAAACATTCATAATGAAAGAAAGACATGAGATAGGACTAGGCTTTATTCACATGAATATTCACAATATCATACAAGATTTAACATATTGTACAATATTTTAATGTAAAATGAAATAGGAATCCTCAAAAGAGACATTTCCATCATAGCATAAAGTAGAAAATATCATTTGGCAGATTGAAAGACAATGGCCACATATTCAAAGAATTTAAGATGATATTTCA
Organism: Picea mariana; assembly: GCA_032191745.1. Classification (NCBI taxonomy): domain Eukaryota; kingdom Viridiplantae; phylum Streptophyta; class Pinopsida; order Pinales; family Pinaceae; genus Picea; species Picea mariana. Next base: position 58,633 of record JASDQU010243714.1, on the reverse strand, counting down.
TTGAAAATCTGAAAGAGTGATGGACACACACTTGAAAATTTCAACTTAAAATTCAAAGTCTGAAAAATTAGTAGTCATGTATCCCAAATAGTTCTTTGGGAAACTCAAAAAATATAAAAAAGTCTTTGAAAATTTTTATAATATTTGGGAAAGTAAATTTTGTTTGTCCAAATGGACTAGAATGGGGCTCCTGTGGACCATAAAATAGAAGAAAGACATGGAAGAAAGAAAGAAAAATAGTTAGGAATGTAGATTTTAACCTTGTACAATATTTAATGCAAACATATTTCCAGTAAAAGAATAGAAAATATACAATGGAAAATACACACATTACATAGAGATTTTTCCCATGGAAACCCAAACTGGGAAAACCAACATATTCTATATTCATTCATTGTGTTACATTGTTTACAATACAATATACATATAGGAGCCAACGACATCCAAAACCATAACCCAATGACCTGGATTAGTCAAACCCTAATTCCTTAACCGAAAATAGAAAACCATCGACAAAAAACCATGTGCCAAAAAAACCACCTAAATATGTGACACGTTTCCTGAGGCAAAAAAAAAAATCGGGGTCGTTGCCCCTGAACCCTCCCTGCGCGCCCGGAACAATGCAAAGAATATAACATGTAACCAACAAGGAATCATTCTTATGTTTTCACAAATCATGAAATAAATAAGACTAGAGGATTACTAACTAAGAGGAAGGGAAAATAAAGCTAAATGGAATAAATGCTTGACTTCCTATGATGGAAGAGTTCTCTCTCTTGCTATTGTCTTGTTGATGTCTCAGTTATAGGCTGTTGGGATGGAGGTGTAAGGTACCATATCTATTATAATAAATAAAAATAGAAATATTGCAGAGAATAACATAGGAACAACACAATAGGTGAAACCACAACACCAAAATAATGCCTTTATTGATAGGAAACAATATTAACTTGCACCTTTGAGGGGGAAACCTCCAGTAGATCAATGCTCTATTACAACAATTCTAAAAAAAAAAAATCTCATTCTCTCGACTGTTATTTATACTAAATATATCTACCAAAATAACAATCTAAAGGAAGATCTTCTAGAAGCGGAAGCTTCTATTAGGTATTCTTACATTTGACTTATTCTTCATTATTACTAGGCCTTATTAATATTTTCCTTTATTACATGGAAAATATATTATTCTACCTACATGATGGGTTAGTGAGGTTAGGTCCCTAACATGCCCTCCCCCTTAAAAAATAGCATTGTTCTCAAGGCTTGAGATGAGGAAATTGTTGCAAAATGGTAGCTAGCTCCTAGGTGGCATCTACTGAAGTTGTATCTTTCTATTGTACTAACACTTCCTTGATGGTGCACTGACAGAGACGATTCTCACATTGGTCCAAGATTTCTTGTGGGTGCAACTATATGGATCCTTCTTCATCCAACTTGAGAAGATTGGTTTGAGTTTGGAACTTAGTCCCAAACACCTTCTTTAAGCATGAGACATGAAAAACAAGATTGAGCTTAAAATGGTTGGGCGAAACTAACTGATAGGACACCTATCCCATGTGCTTGAGAACTGTATAAGGACCATAAAATTTGGGTGTCATTTTCTAACAATGGTAATCCTTGAGTGAAGTCTACTTATAAGGTTGCAATTAAAGAAACACCTGGTCCCCTTCAGCAAATTGACATTCTGAGCGACCTTGATCTGCTTGTTGCTTCATGCGATTCTGAGCCATGACCAAATTCTCTTTGAGGGGACAGAGAATAGCCTCTCGAACTGTAAGAGTTTGGTCAAATTCGTAGACCTTCGAGATGTCGACCATGTATGAGAGAACTGAAGGTGGATTTTTTCCATTTACTGCTTCAAAAGGATTCATGCTATTAGTTATATGGTAAGAAGTGTTGTACCACAACTCAGCTGGGGGTAACCATTGAGCCCACTGATTTTTACTTTCAGATGAAAAACACCTCAAATATGTTTCCAAGAACTTATTGACAACTTCAATTTGACCATCAGTATGGGGATGATAGGCGGTGCTAAGATGCAATTGTTTGCCCCGTAGCCTGAATAGTTCTTGCCAAAAATTGCTCATGAAAGTGGGATCTTTGTCAGAAAAAATAGAATGAGGCATGCCATGAAGATTGAAGATATGATCCATGAACATTTGAGCCACAGTGGAGGTGGTAAATGGGTTTTTAAGAGAAAATAAATGAGCATACTTGGAAAGACAATCAATGACCACCATGATGACTAAATTATTTCCCAATTTAGGTAAGCCAACAATCAAATCCATATGGATATCCCTCCAAATAGCATGTGGAATCGGAACCAGTTGTAGGGTGCTCGGGGTTTTGAATTTTCCTCCCTTGTTGCATTGACAGAAATCACATTCCGCCAAAAAAGTGCATATGTCATGTTTCATACCATCCCAAAAAAAATATTTGACACTATCATAGGTTTTGGTAAACCCTGAGTGCCCAGCTGTCGGTGTATCATGAAGCTCATAAAACACTGTGGATTTAAGTTGTGATTGTTTAATTAAATATAGACGACCTTTATAGTGAAGCTCATCATTGTGCCAAGAGTACCCTAGGGGGAACTAGAGAATTGTCTTGTAATTGTTGTATCAAACTTGATATTTTGGGATCTTGCAGCGATTCTTAGCGTACAACTTGGAGCTAATCTAGTACAATGAAGGAGAGGGGGAAAAGGGACCCTTCATCTTCGTATTTTCTTGAAAGAGTGTCAACAACCACATTGTCTTTTAATTTCTTGTAAATGATATCATAATCATATCCAAATAGCTTAGTCAACCATTTTTTTTGCTCTAGGGATGAAATACGTTGCTCCATAAAATACTTGAGCCTCTGATGATCTGTATTAATTTGGAATAATTACCCCAATAGATAAGGGTTCCATAGATCCACTGCACGAATAATAGTCATTCCTTCCTTTCCATATATTGATTGGCCCAAATGTCGCTTTGACATTTTTTTTTTGGTAAAGGCCAAAGGTTGGCCATATTTCATAAGGACTTCTCCAATTTCTCTCCTGAAAGCATCATATTCTAGGAAAATTTTCTTTTTGAAGTCAGGAAGGGCCAAGAGGGAGTAGTGTACATAGCCTCCTTTAAGGCTTGAAAGGAATGATCAGTTGTTGGATTCCAAGTGAAATAATTATTTTTAAGGAGAGCGGTGAGAGGCACCACAATCTTTCCATAATATTTAGCAAACTTGTGATAATATCTTGTTAAACCCAGAAAACCACACAAGGTTTTGAGGGTCTTAGGGTGAGGCCAATCCTGCATAGCTTCAATATTCTTAGGATCCACCCTGACACCTGTCTTTCCAACAATATGACCCAAGTACTCGACTTCTGAGGCTCTAAAATCACATATAAATTGTTTGAGGAAAAGTTGGTGCTCATAGAGTAGATGAATAAATCGATCCACATGAGCAAGATGGGTTGTCCAGGTTTTACTGTAGATGAGAATATCATCAAAGAAAACTAAGCCAAAGTGCATGACCAAGAACTCATAGTGTCCCTCATGAGTTAGAAATGAAGTATTAGGAATTTTTGTCACTTTCATATGTATCTGGTGGTAACCAGAACAAAGATCAAGTTTAGTAAAGAATTGGGAACCGCTTAATTCATCCAAGAGATCATCAATGATAGGAATGGGAAATTTGTCTTTGATGGTGAGTTTCTTGAGGGCACAAAATTTGGGACACATGCGCCAAGAGCCTTCTTTCTTAAGTACCATGACCATAGGAGAAGAATAGGGGCTAGTACTAGGACAGATAATTCCTGTGGTGAGCAATTCTTGAATAATTTTCTCAAATTCATTTTGTTGGGAAAAGGGATGAACATTGGGAGGAAGGTTATCGAGGACAAGGGGAATGGAATGATCATGAACACCACAGGAAGGAGGAATTCCCTAGGGAGTGGAAAAAATAACTTGATGTTTGGAGAGGATGGATTGGAGTTCATGAGGCACAGAGGGTGTCTCAGTGACATGAATGTAATGGAGTTTTGCAATAATGTCGGAGTGAACTTTTTTGAGGAGATTTTCCATGCGATGGGAACTAATGATCTTAGGGGAACCTATTGTGATTCCTTGGAAGTTATATTGTTGGCCCCCTTGGTTGAATTGCATGGTTAATTCTTTAAAATCCATGAGAATGGGACCCAGAGTCCTTAACCATTCGACACCCAACACAATGTCACAACCACCCATGTCGATAGAAAACATATGATATTTCATGTGGTACTGACCAATTTGGAGACACACATTTTCACAACACCCCCCACATTTCATGGACTTTCCATTGGCAATCATGATTTGAAATTTGTTGACTACTCAGATAGAGAGAAATTAGTTTCTTTGGCAATGTGGCGATGAATACAATTATGGGTGTTGCCACTGTCAATGAGGATGATGACCTTCCAATGCTTAATGTAACCAATTAGCTTGAGGGTTTGAGGAGCAAAGAATCCAGTGAGAACATTCAGGGAAATGATCGGTTCAAATTCTATGGGGGTGTGGGGGTGGATTCAGGTCTGTGGATTCATGTGACTCGACCACATGGGGAGCCTTGATCTCTTCTTCAGAACCATACTCAAATATGGCCATAAAAATCTTTTGTTCCTACATGTTTTCCAAAGAAAATATTTTTCATCACAATTATAACATAGGCCCTTGAATTGGCGTTCAACCATATTTTCCTAGGTCAATTTCTCGATCTTTAGTGGAGTGGAAGGAGGAGTGGGAGCGACTGGTTTAGGTAGAGGATTAAAGGAGGGTTTTCTAGTTTGAGAAGAGACAACATGTTGTGCTTCCTTAGCTATTTTAGTAGCTTCCACCCAACTTTGGGGGCAATCCATGAGGATGTGGGAACAAATCTCATCCTTGAGGCCACTAATAAAGCATTCTCGAAAAAAAGCATCAGACATGCCCTCCGTGCGGAAATCCAATCTCTCAAAAGTAGCTATAAAGTCTTCCATTCTACTAGATTGTTTCAACTTTGCCAAATGGCCTAAATGGTGGGTGTCAATGTCAAAGCGTTCATAAATCTATGCAACAAATTGTGTCCAAGCCACATACCCTTGGAAATAATTTTTTCTCTGTTTTTGCCATTGCCAACGTTCTTGATCTAGATGGAGAACACCATACCAGAGTTCGGCCAACTCATTCATAATGTCATACAAAGAGAAATAGTGTTCCATTTGAGTTACTCAGTCGGTGGGATCCGAGCCATCAATTTTTTTCACATCCACTCGTGGAAGGCATAGGTCACATTGAAAGTGATGAGGCTGAAAACTATGGGAATTGGAGGAAGTTTCACCTTTGGGGTGCAAAGGTGGGTCAGAGCACGTAAGGTCTCTAGTGATATTCAGCTTGGCACAAATCACCAGCGAAGGATTCAAGATGGGTAGAGAGGTCATGTTTCAAGGTTTCCATTTTTGTGTCTATGGTGGAATGAATTTTTTTATTGATGGTGGTAATATTAGCACTGAGTTGCCGCACTTTCTTCTAGGCCTTTGTGAAATCAGAGGACAAGGTATTGAGGTGGGATTCAAGGTCTTGGCTATGGGTGTGGGCCATGATGAAAGGGGGAACCATAAAGGGATGGGTGGGACCACATAGAGAAGGGGTTATGGGTGAAGGGTATCATGATGATCAAGGCAATGAGGGGAATCCAATGGCGTAAGTCCAAAATAAGGGGGTCAGGTCCACAGAAGAAAAAACAAATGTTGGAAAATGATAGGTATAACTATGATTAGGGTGAAGAGATGAATATAATGGGATAGGGATCAAATACTAGTGCTATCAAGATCCATACTTTTTTTTTTTTTACTCATGTGGAGTTATACTCCGATCTGAAGAATACTACAGTGTTGAAAGGTCCAAATTCTTAACGGGAAAAAATATGTATCAATTTCACAACCAGAATGCAGGAGGTAAAGTTGCACGACAATAGATCTTGTTTGTTCTATTTTTGTTTCCCTCCCAAGAGTTAGGGTATTCATAGTTTCTATAGACAAGGGTTTTCCCTGTGCTATATATCTCTGATATACATGCGGGGTCCAACAGTAGTACTCAACCCAATATCTCACGGCACCAACTAAGGAGGCTAGACTATGACCTTAGCCATACTACCCGACTACCTAGGTACTAGAGAGTATCTTCACGAGTGTTGTTCTTGGTAGAGCTATAACATTCAGACGATTGATTGGTTTATCTACAAAGGGATTCAGGATATCTAGGTCGATATGTATACATATGCTATATGATGAGCTACCACTCGAAGGGGTACCAACAGGGGTTACAAGGGTGGCCAACAATGTGTACTTAAGTACCACTTGTATTTCATGCATGTATGCTTCCTCGAACATGGATTTATGTGTTGAACATCAAATATATGTAGCTTTAAGACGTTGGAATACGTCTCTACCCTGAAAAAAAATAACCCACAATTTTCTGCCAAGAAAAGTGATCAGATACCACTTGTAAGGTACCATATATATTAATAGATGAAAACATAAATATTGCAGAGAATAATAGTAGAACAACACAATAGATGAAACCACAACACTGAAATAATGCCTTTATTGATAGGAAACAATGTTCACTTTCCTCTTCGAGGGGGAAATCTCCAGCAGATTAGCGCTCTATCACAATAATTCTCAATAAAAAACTTCTCATGCCCTCAACTCGTATGTATACTAAATATATCTACCAAAAGAACAATCTAGAGGGAGATCTTCTAGAATTGGAAGCTTCTATTAGGTATTCTTACATTTGACTTATTCTTCCTTATTACTAGGCCTTATTAATATTGGCCTTTATTACATGGAAAATATATTATTCTACCTACGTGAGGGGTTAGCGAGGTTAGGCCCCTAACATGAGGTTCTTTAATAGTATTAACAACTTATTGTTCATATGTTTTAGTTATATTAACCAAGGCATTCTTTAACCAATGTTCAATATACTCTCGCATGGGAGCAACCATTTTTTATTGCTTATTATTGATTTTGAACAATTCATTTTCTAGATATTTAAAATCAAATCTCAAGTGATGAAGTGTTTCTTCAATATCTTCATTTTGTTTTACATATCGAATTAACCACTTCTCCACTTCTTCTTCAGAATATTCAGTTAAGTCATTGATATCACTCGCCCATGAAATATTTAGGGTGTCCAGTTGTCCTTTTAATTGATCTTTCAAAAGGAGCATTGAATCCATGATTAAGTGTGAGACCTCTAACTCTTTGGTTAGATCAAAAAGATTTAGGAATATATCAACTCTTTTGTATTAATGATATCACACTCAACAAGTATTTCTCGCAAAATATTAATGATTTTCACCCAACATGCCTTTATTTGTTTTAATTGAGCTTTAGAAGGAAGGTTTTGGTATCTTCTATGAACATCATTTAAACTTAAGATTTTTTCCGAGAAGGTAATAGAAACTTCTTTATAAAAAATCTCATCATTTTCTATGTCCTTCTAGAGATACTCTTTAAAATGTACAATCCTTGTTGAGAGAGTAGTTGAACTTTTTGTTTATTCCCATATTTCAAGAATTAAAGAAATTATTTTTTGAATGTTATCTCTAATGTATTTCCTAACAGTCATTAATAGGCTTGAGTAACCTTTCAATCTCGAACTGGACTCTGGTTGATCCAAAAATGGAAGGAATTAATAACAAATTGATATTAACAAGATGCTCATGAATGAATAAAGATTTCAGCCATCATAGACCATGCTGCAAAATAAGAGAATATAACAGCAAGAAGAAAGAGAAATAGACGTTCACCAAATGTGTGGCTACGTCTCTGGGCCTGCTTCCAAGTGGAGGACCTCTTTATTGCTCTTTAAATGTTCCAGTTATCTTTACAATGGATCGTGTTGTTACAAACAGGCTTCTAATTTGTTGTACAAGACCTCCTTGTGCATATGTACTCATGTCTCAACAATCTCCTCTCAAAACATGACTAAATGCCCCTCAAAACATGATAAATGGGCAATAAACACCAACTCCTCTTTACATCCCCTGCATAGAAAGTACCCTCTCAAGCTCAATAAATCTGGTTTATATATTTTTTAGGCTCAGTTGGAGAAGCCCAACTTCCCACAAATATCTGGCCTCTTTTTGGGATCAAATCCCCCTTCAAATGGCCAAGAAATCTCCAAAAACGCCCAATCTGGCCCAAAATTGTAGAAGTTTTAATACAAATTATGTATTGCATGGATTCTCCTGATCTAACAATTATATGCCATTGTTAAATACAAAATCATTTCTACAAATATTCTTGCGGAATTTAAAACACGATCACCAATTGCAATATCGAGAAGAAAGATCAATCTCACATAACACAAATGTTTTACCAGGAAAACATAAAGCTAAAAACCCCACTATCATATATTATGTATATCATGGATCATGAATCAATATCATACAGAACTCTAATCCAAGATCCCTTAGTACAATACAATCGTCTCACACTATCATGCAAAAATTTGCACATTCATGTGCCAATTATCTGCCTCCAGACAGCCTGCCTCCTCTGCGCAATCCCTGCAATGAAAAAACTGCAAATGAATTTGAATTCCTCTTTCCTAGGCTGCGCATTGCTCATGGGAACATCCATTGTGTGTGTGATTGCATGATTGCACTTCACTCAAATCAAAACTGATAGCCAAACTGTCCCTTTCACCTATTATCTCAACTGGGTCTCCACTGGATCTGACATGCATGTAGTTAACAATGGTAAATATTCAGTTGCATGTGAGATAACTGATTGTGAATTAATTAATAATTAATTCACTAAACTCTCACTAGTGTAAGTTCAGTTACAACTAGTACAATTGAGCTTAACTCACTTAACTGAGTTAAACTACTTTACAACTCACATAACTACACTTATAATTCAGTTACAACTCCAAATCACTCAATTATAACTAATTCGAATTTCCTGTCCCACCAGTCAACCTTTTAACTCGAATTTCCTATAGGTAACTAATTTTCCATTTCAGTTAAATATTTCAAGTAATTATGAGATAATAGATTAATATTTATTGTCCAATTTATTTAAGGGAAAAATAAA
>JASDQU010243714.1:0-20469 GCA_032191745.1 Picea mariana | reverse complement strand
TATTTCAACTTTGTATCACAATCTTTGAAAGTATCAATTCCGATAGTGTCTTTAGCTCTTACAACCATTAATAAATATCTCTTACTGACATTTACAATTATCTTCATTTGCCCTGAGTTGATTAGTGATAGATTCAATTTCTTCTGATGAGCCCTTACAACATATTCTTTTCCATCTTTAGTTGATTTATACTTATTGTCTTCCCGATAGAATATTGCCTTTCTATCATACAAATATGGACTCCCAAGTACAATACTACATATATCTAGTGGAACCACATCCAACTCAACCTCATCTATAAACTGTGAATTGATAGCAAACTTTAGGATACATTGTATATTCACTTGCAATTGATTATCATTATGAATCCATCCTAAAGGATATGGTTTCTTATGAGGCTTAGTGATTAATCCAAACTTTTTAACAATTGTCTCTGATATCAAATTTACTTGTGAGCCACTGTCAAATAGAGTATCAATTTTTGTATGTTTGGAAATTACTCTTATGTGAAAAAGTTATGTCCGTTTAACCTCATCAACTTCATTATCTACTTTTAAAGACTGAACTGAAGAACTTGTACTAGCTTCAGAATTTTTACTTTGATTCCCATGACTGTGACCTTGGTCTCATCTCCTGAATCGGACCCCAAATCTGTTTGAGTTGTTGCAATTGTCTTTGGCTTCCCTTTATTTCCAAACTTTGCTAGTTTGAATTCTAGGTGAAGGATCCAACAACTATCCTCACTATGGCCTTATTTCTTACAATGAGTGCATGTAGTTTTTTCCTTCTTCACTTGTTAGTTTTCTTCCCTTTGAACTTCTCTTTACCCTTGCCTTTGAATTTTCCTTCAGTAGGTTTAAATGGTTTTACAAAATCAACATTTACATTCTTGCCTCTAGATTCAAGATGAGTTGCTTGCACACACACCTCATCTAAACTAGTTGGATTAAACATAAGAATGGTATGTCACAAATAACTTTGCAAACCACCTATATACTTAAGCAACGTCTCTTGAGTATCCACTGGTATTCCCAACAACAAAGCTATTTTTTGAAACTCCTATGTATAACTTTGAACAGTTTGTCCTTTTAATTGTCTAAAGTTCCACCATGACATAATAGCTTGTTGCATGTAATCTAGAGGATAAAATTGCTTTCGTAAATCAGATGTAAAATCAAGCCATGAAGAGAGAGTCTTACTGAAATTTTTAAGATCATGTTTAGTCCTTCTTTTCCACCACATAAGGGAGGTTCCTCCCATCTTGAGACTAGCAAGCTGGATCATAGTCTCCTCATCTATGATTTTTTGTATCCTGCAATACACTTCAATTTGTCTTATCCAATTATCTAACTTTTCTACATTTAGTTCTCCATCATACAAAGGCAACTCAAAATTAACATCGAGTTTTAACAAAGGCATATTAGACTTATGCTTATGTGTTTGTTTTTGTATGGTAGATGTTGTAGAATGAGAACTGGCATTTGAAGTAGAACTTGAAGAAGAAGGAGAAGATTGTGGTGAAGGTGGTGAAGGAGGAGGCTTTGAAGATTCTCCTTTCCCTTCACTTTTCCCTTCATGAAAATTTCTCCCAAAACCAGTTTCTTTGTCTCTAAGAAATCATCATATAACACTTTGACCATTTCTGACATGGAGAAAAATGCTTCTTCGAACATCTTGGTTCGTGGATAAGTTTCTCCTTCTGAAGCCATTCTTTTCTTCCTCAAAACGCGTTCTATCTCAGAAATGAATTCAGCAAATGATCCTTCTCCTCTTCGAGATTTGGATCTTGTGAGCATCAAATCCTTTACTTGTTAAAATGTCCAAAACAACCAAAAGCTTTGATACCAAAATACTTGATCCAAAAATGGAAGGAATTAATAACAAATTGATATTAACAATATTCTCATGAATGAATAAAGAGTTCAGCCATCATAGACCATGCTGCAAATAAGAGAATATAACAACAATAAGAAAGAGAAATAGACAACAATAACTTGTTAATGGATTTCACCAAATGTGTGGCTATGTCTATGGGCCCGCTTCCAAGTGGAGGACCTCTTTATTTCTCTTTAAATGCTTAAGTTCTCTTTACAATGGCTCTTGTTGTTACAAACAAGATTCTGATCTATTGTACAATACCTCCTTGTGCACATGCACTCATGCCTCAACAATATCCTCTCAAAACATGACTAAATGCCCCTCAAAACATGAGAAATGGGCAATAAACTCCAACTCCTCTTTACATTCCCTGCATACAAAGAACCCTCTCAAGATAAATAAATCTAGTTTATATAGATATTAGGATCAGTTGGAGAAGCCCAACTTCCCACAAAGATATGACCTCTTTTTGGGATCAAATCCCCCTCCAAATGGGCAAGAAATCTCCAAAAATGCCCAATCTGGGCCAAAACTATAGGCAAAAAACCATTTTTAACAAAAAATTAAAACTAGCCCCTTAGGCCTCGATGTGCACTCCTAATACAAGGTCACATGGAAATATATGGCCAAGTGCCAGCCCCCTAGGGGGTGCTCACTGGCCCTCAACCCGCAAGCACCGGACATATGGTTTAAAGGATAGGGCCAAAGGTCTGAATAGCACTCCCAGCTAGTGGTCACCGCCTGAGTCACATGCAACATTAACCGTCGGTGGTTAGGCCCTATCCACTAGCCCTTGTGCCCGTCATATAAATGTATGGTGTAGCACACCTGGTATTGGACTGTGGTTCTATAGAGTGGTAAAACCGTGGGTTGAGGCTAGGCCTCAGCCCCCTTCCACCTCCTCAATACCTTATTTTCCACTTTAAATATTATATTATGGACTTGCTATAACAAGTCCCACGGTGACGCATTGGTATCTAACCGGTCCAAAGAAATTCCCCTAACTAGAGGTCATGCAGTCGAATCCCCTAGAGTGCAACATCCCTTTTACCATGCCAACGAATGATGGGGTGCCACGTGGCAACCCACGTCTGGGCCACGTGGCATCGTTTCACTTTCTCACAATTGTGCCACTTATCAAAATGTGATTGGACCATGTCTGTCATCTACCCAATTAGCATGTTGTTGCTCTTCCACGTGTCTCAATGCCACATCATCATTGACTTTTTGCATGTTGACCTATTGACTTTTTGCCTGTTTGGGAAAACGATCAGAGTGTGATAACTCTTGCATACAGCGTTCGTTTGAGGAAATAAATATACGGTCGAAATCAATGCCACGAGCCAGACGCAATGGAATTAGTTTTATCCGATTCTGAGAACTTTCATTTTTGAGCATTTTCTGGACTTGAGGAGCCTCCTGGATCACTGGCACATCTTCTAGAGTGCTTAATGGTTGTATGGAAACAACGGGCTCAACAAATAGGAGCCTTGGTAGTAGAGTGTTCTCCAATTCTTTCACTTTTTCTTTTAGAATTAGGTTTTCCTTCTCTATGTCATCAATATAATATTTCAAAGCTTCAGCTATTTGTTCATGAAATTCCATGACTTTCGAGGGTTTTACTCCTTGAAAATCAATTTCTGAGTTCCACTTTTTAGAAACGTTTTTAACTTTCAAACTGAATTTTTCAATTTACAATTTCTTTGAATTTTTGTTGTAATCCGCATGGTGTAAGTTGACAGATTCTTCTTCAAGTACAAAGGGATCTTGAGAATCCATTTCTCCTGCTATTTTTATACTCTCAATCAATCTATGTTAATCCCAACTGGGCTCTTTTATTATAGCATCAACATCCATATCTCTGGGACTAAGTTTAGATTCAGATAGTTCCTGGCCTTCTTTTTGAACCACTTCTAGTTTTGTTTTTGTAGATACAAAAACAATGTGTGATCCTTCAATTACCCTTTTGGAAGGTTCTTTATCTCCTCCATCATTTGAATTTCTAGTAGAAGATTTCCTTTATTCTTGGCTATTTTCACAAGGGTTTCCCTTGGTCGAAGCACGTTTTTTAGAAACATTTGGTGATCTTGGGTTTCTACCTATTGTATTTCACACTCGCTTCTTATAGTGTTCATTTGTACAGAACAATGTATCAATTCCATCAAGGGTCTTTTCAGGTGAGTCCTCTAGAGGGTTTAAAATATCTCATCCTCCTTATTCTAGTTGAATAAACTTGTTAAATGATGAACCATACCCAATTACAAGCATGTGTGCCGAGAATAAATTATTATGGTCAAAACCCTGAATTTCATGAATTTCCTTTAAATTAAAATGATCAAAATGAGTGGCAAATTCATCCAAATGGGAAATATTCTTTACAATTACTTCTCCAATTTTCCAAGGTAAAGGGATGAATTTTTTTTTTTTTTTTCATTAAAGAAATGTTCCCAATATTTGTATTGTTTACACACTTCAATAGTAAGGAATTTGTTAGAGACATAGAAAGGTAGCAAAGAGGGTTTTCCCTCGAAACCATAGAGTCTCATAAAACTAAAATCTTACAAAGTATCAAATTTATCAGCATACCATAGAACTTATTCTTTGAAATCAAATACTTCTGGTAAACAACCAGCTAAGGAAATCCCAAAGGTCCATACTTTGTTCAAATTCTTTTTTGGAGGTGGAAGTGTCGAATACCACTTAAAATCTTTTGACTACTAAAACTTTTGGTCTTTCCATCCTAGAGTATTGATAGTATCTCCGCAATATAACTCTTTCCTTTTACTTGACATATTTGACAAAGGTTATTTTGTGTAAATAGTTGGTGGTTTTGTCAATACAATATTTTTACAGCATGGATTTAATTACTTATTTAATTTACCATGTATTTCATTGATATCAATTGTTGTAGCTCTTAGTTCGAAGTTGTTAATTGCATGATTTGATTTAATATTTAAGGAGAATCTTTTACGAAAGTAATGCCACTTAATAATGGTATTAATTCATACGAGCAATAGTTGATGTGGCAATGGGGAAATATATGTTATTGGGGCAGGTGATCTTGTGTTGTGAATTGTTTTATATATGGGAGTGCAAAGTGAGTGGCATGAAGGTTCCTTTTGTAGAATGTAGGAACGCAGGATGTGGATTGGGGAATGGAAGATGGAGATGAGTGAAGGAATCTCTCGTCCACAATCAACAAAATAGGCCTTGAGTATCAAAAAATGGTTCATTATGGGTGTTACGAAAGTGGGGAGTTATTTTTGGAGGTTGTGGGTTTGCGAGTTGTGAGATTGGAGATGGCTTGGTCTTCCACAATGGAACTCCAGCAACTGAAGAAATGGTTAAGTTTCGAGTTTGTAGGGTGATGGAAAAATGAAAAAGAAACTAAGTATAGGACTTTGGGGACTTATGGTGAAGGTAGTAGTCTCTTTGCAACTCGCATTTTAGAAAAATGACTAAGTATGTGATATACAAGAAAAATGGTTAAGTATAAAATTTTTGGAAGATGATGGTTTAAGGAAATGGGAAGAATAACAGATTGGGAAAATATTTAATACAAGGTTTGGGATTGAAAGGTGAGACATGAAATGGATCAAAAAGATCAACAATGAGTTTGAGAAAAACTAATAATCGGACCTTTATTCTACTAGAACATTGACAATCTCCGCCTATCCTAGCTTGCTATCACAAAGGAAAATCCACTTGAATTTAAAATATATTAATTTTATTAGCTTACTTGTATCGATAAAACATGAATGCTATGCAAATGAACCGATAGACTTTTGAAAACATAGTCGACCTTGATTGAAAGCACTAGTCCATTTCCCATGGGTGTAGCAATGGAACTAAATCCCAGGAAATTGTTTCTCTATGTCTAGTTACCAATTCCTATTCATAGAATGACCTTACAATCTTGAAATTTTAACTAATATATCTCAATCCTCACTCAAAAAAATCAAAATCAAACCTTGTGTGATCAAAACAATGGCAATGTTGGAATTTTTTTAACCAAACAAGTCAATATAGTGCCATGGTTACTAAATCTAAATAAAACCCAATTAAATACTGCAAATCTCTGCAATTTAATGGCAATTGGACAGTCCATCTACTGAATCGATGAATCAATGGGTAATAATGACTAATTAGATTTTTGTTTGGTGGTCGCTCTCCAATTTTGTGTTTGGGTAAGTTTTTAAAACACATCAATGTGAAAGCTCAAATGTATGAGGGATTGTATGGATCCTCAAAATTCATGAGAAGCAATGCCGCCAATTGGATTTTAAATGGTGAGGGATGAAAGTAAAATAATGTAGCGATAAGTTTTATCGACAGTAATGCTTACTTTCAAATTGCTTCTCTTTTTAACTTTTCATTTATGCAAAAGTGCAAAGTGATGTCGATGAGTGTTCATCAATGAAAAAAATAACTTTGGAACGATACTATGCATCGATGCCTTTATTCTTTTTTCATATCGATGCAAAATATTACTTTCATATCGGCATTGAAAATTGACTTTTGTTTAATGATGAAAGTGTTCAAAACTCGTTGATAACAAACAATGCTTAGTTCAAAATAGTGCCAAAGGGTTTAGAAAATTTTTGGTTTTCTTCGAGACCAAAATATGCTTTCAAAGGGTAAATAATATGCAAGAAATCATCAAAACCAAAATTAATAATTTACTTGCAAGATAAAAGGAACTTAAACAAAATGTGGTACCCAAAAAATTACAAAATGTTAGGGTGTTGTGGACTCAACACCTTTTTTTCAACTTAACTTTGCTCACTTGCCAACTATATTGTCTTTGTAGGTAGGACCACTCAATTATAGGTAGGATATGAGCATCAATGAAGTCACTATATTACTCATCAAAACCAAAATTATAAAATAACATTATAAACCAGTACAACCCTCTGAGCTCCACAAAACCCTAGCCAGGTAAAAACACAAAAACCCTAGCTCCAATGAAGAGAGTCCAATAAGATAATATTACACTAAAAATTCCTCCTTGTCCTTATGTAAGGCATCTACTTTTCTCTTCCTCCTCCTTAGGTAAAACCCTAGGGTTTTTCATGAAAACCTAACTCCTTACCTCCTTAGATTAGAAACCCTAACACCCTAGACTTCAATAATGCTCAAGAAATCCTAGTTCTTGAAATGAGTGAAAATGAATAAAGGAGAATAAGAGACTAATGATACTCCTCCTACATATATAACTCAGTTGTAAATAATAATAAACATAATATTATCAATGATTTCATCATCTCTAGTGTCTAACTCGCAATAACAAACCCAAGCATCTTACAAGAGCAAGCTCCCAACAATGGACACGTTCCTTAAACATCATAACTTTTGCTAGGTTTTCCTCATGAACACCAGTGTCTTACTCCAAGAATACAAGTACAAAGAAAATAGCACAATGATAATGAAAATTATGAATGAACTATCTCATTCCTTTACATATAGAGAGTTAATGAAGGCAAACAATTTGAAAGTGGGAATAAAACCTTACATCCAACCTACTACTAATAAGTAAGCCCACTCATGTGAAGAACTCCTCCTACATGTGACATATGTCAAGATCCAAGGTGATGAGGATCCACAAGAAAATATCTAAGACAATAGCACTCCTTATCCAAGGTCCAACACTCCTCCTCCAAGGGATCCAATCATCCAATGCCTCTTCAAGTCAATGTGTCATTTTTGGTCCACCCACCTACATGTCCACTCCTTCAACCCAAGCTAGCATAAGTCAAGTACAAGCCTTTATGTAAGAGATACAAGTATCCCCATGTTTCTTAGATGTCAATTCCCTCCCATGGAATGCCAAATTCTCCAAACACAATTTTGGATAGCTGAAAACTTCATATATATGTATAGGAGATGAAGTTTCCAGTACGTACTTTTGGATTCTCACTATAGGCCAATACAATGCTCTAAGCTCTCCAAAACCCTAGCCAGGAAAAAACACAAAAACCCTAGCTCCAGCGAAGAGATTCCAATAAGATAAGATCACATTAACAAGTCCTCCCTGGCCTCATGCAGGGAATATCCTTTTCTCTTCCTCCTCATTAGGTACAACCCTAGGGTTTGTCATGAAAACCTAACTCCTTACCTCCTTAGAGTAGAAACCCTAACACCCTAAACTTCAAGAATGCTCAAGAAACCCTATTGCCTGAAACAATTGAAAAAGTAAAAAATAGAATGAATAAAGGTGAAGAAGAGACTAATGTTGCTCCTCCTACATCTCTAACTCAATTATAAATAAGAATAAGAATAATATTATCAATGATTTCATCATCTCCAATGTCTAAGTCACAAGAATAAACCAAATCATATTACAAGAGCAAGCTCCCAACAATGGACATGTTCTTTAAACATCATAACCTCTGCTAGGTTTTCCTCATGAACACCAGTGTCTTACTCCAAGAAGACAAGTACAAATAAAAGAGCACAATGATGATGACAATTATGAAAGAACTATCTCATTCCTTTACATATAGAGAGGTAATTGAGGCCAACAATATGAAAGTGGGCCTAAAACCTTACAACCAAACTACTACAAACAAGTAAGCCCACACATGTGAAGAACTCCTCCTACAGGTGACATATGTCAAGCTCCAAGGTGATGAGGATCCAAAAGAAAATATCTAAGACAAGAGCACTCGTTATCCAAGGTCCAACACTCCTCCTCCAAGGGATCCAATCATCCAGTGCCTCTTCAAGTCAATGTGCCATTTATGGGTCCACCCACCTACATGTCCACTCCCTCAGCCCAAGCTAGCATAAGTAGAGTACAAGCCTTTATGTAAGAGATCCAAGTAGCCCCATGTAGCTTAGATGTCAATGCCCTCAGGTGGAATTCCAAATTCTCCAAATATAATTTTGGATAGCCTAAAACTTCAGATATATGTATATGAGATGAATTTCAAGTACATACTTTTGGATTCTTACTATAAGCTAGTACAACCCTTCGAGCTCTCCAAAACCTTATCTAGGGAAAAACACAAAAACCCTATCTCCAACGAAGAGAGTCCAATAAGATAAGATCACACTAACATGTCCTCCTTGTCCTCATGCAAGGCATCTCCTTTTCTCTTCCTTCTCATTAGGTACAACCCTAGGGTTTCTCATGGAAACCTAACTTCTTACCTCCTTAGAGTAGAAACCCTAACACCCTA
The DNA here is from genome assembly GCA_032191745.1 of Picea mariana. Lineage (NCBI taxonomy): Eukaryota > Viridiplantae > Streptophyta > Pinopsida > Pinales > Pinaceae > Picea > Picea mariana. The sequence continues at coordinate 11,410 of JASDQU010243714.1, read as the reverse complement.
GACGTCAAGAATGCCCAAGAAACCCCAATGCCAGAAACGAGTGAAAAAGTAAAAAATAGAATGAATAAAGGAGAAAAAGAGACTAATGTTTCTCCTCCTACATCTCTAACTCAATTGTAAATAAGAAAAAGCCTAAGATTATCAATGATTTCATCATCTCCAATGTATAACACACAAGAACAAACCCAAGCATATTACAAGAGAAATCTCCCAACAATGGACATGTTCTTTAAACATCATACCTTCTCCTAGATTTTCCTCATGAACATGAGTGTCTTACTCCAAGAAGACAAGTACAAATAAAATAGCACAATGATGATGACAATTATGAAAGATCTATCTCATTCCTTTACATATAGAGAGGTAATGAAGGCCAACAATATGAAAGTGGTCCTAAAACCTTACAACCAACCTACTACTAACAAGTAAGCCTACACATGTGAAGAATGCCTCCTACAAGTGACATATGTCAATCTCCAAGGTGATGAAGATCCAAAAGAAAATATCTAAGACAAGAGCACTCATTATCCAAGTTCCAACACTCCTCCTCCAAGGGATCCAATCATCTAGTGCCTCTTCAAGTCAATGTGCCATTTATGGGCCCACCCACCTACATGTCCACTCCCTCATCCCAAGCTAGCATAAGTCAAGTACAAGCCTTTACGTAAGAGATCCAAGTATCCCCATGTAGCTTATATGTCAATGCCCTCCTGTGGAATTCCAAATTCTCCAAATACAATTTTGGATAGCTCGAAACTTCAAATATATGTATAGGAGATAAAGTTCAAGTACATACTTTTTGTTTCTTACTATAATCTAGTACAACCCTTCGAGCTCTCCAAAACCTTATCCAGGGAAAAACACAAAAACCATATCTCCAACGAAGAGATTCCAATAAGATAAGATCACACTAACAAGTCCTTTTTGTCCTCATGCAAGGCATCTCTTTTTCTCTTCCTTCTCATTAGGTACAACCCTAGGGTTTCTCATGGAAACCTAACTTCTTACCTCCTTAGAGTAGAAACCCTAACACCCTAGACTTCAAGAACGCCCAAGAAACCCCAGTGCTCAAAACAAGTGAAAAAAGTAAAAAATTGAATGAATAAAGGAGAAAAAGAGACTAATGTTTCTCTTCCTACATCTCTAACTCAATTGTAAATAAGAATAATCCTAATGTTATCAATGATTTCATCATCTCCAATGTCTAAATCACAAGAACAAACCCAAGCATATTACAAGGGAAATCTCCCAACAATGGACATGTTCTTTAAACATCATACCTTCTCCTAGGTTTTCCTCATGAACATAAGTGTCTTACTCCAAGAAGACAAGTACAAAGAAAAAATCACAATGATGATGAAAATTATGAAAGATCTATCTCATTCATTTACATATAGAGAGGTAATGAAGGCCAACAATATGAAAGTGGACCTAAAACCTTACAACCAACCTACTACTAACAAGTAAGCGTACACATGTGAAGAACACCTCCTACAGGTGACATATGTCAAGTTCCAAGGTGATGAGGATCCACAAGAAAATCTCTAAGACAAGAGCACTCCTCATCCAAGGTTCAACACTCCTCCTCCAAGGGATCCAATCATCCAATGCCTCTTCAAGTCAATTTTCCATTTCTCGGTCCACCCACCTACATGTCCACTCCCTCAACCCAAGCTAGTATAAGTCAAGTACAAGCCTCTATATAAGATATCCAAGTAGCCCCATGTTGCTTAGATGTCAATTCCCTCTGGTGGAATGCAAAATTATCCAAATACAATTTTGGATAGATGAAAACTTCATATATATGTATAGGAGATGAAGTTCAAGTACATACTATTGGATTCTTTCTATAAGCCAATACAACCCTCCGAGATCTCCAAAACCCTAGCCAGGGAAAAACACAAAAACCCTAGCTCCAACGAAGACAGTTAAATGAGATAAGATCACACTAATAAGTCCTCCTTGACCTCATGGAAAGAATATCCTTTTCTCTTCATCTTCATTAGGTACAACCCTAGGGTTTTTCATGAAAACCTAACTCCTTACCTCCTTAGAGTAGAAACCCTAACACCCTAGACTTCAAGAATGCTCAATAAGTCCTAGTGCCTGAAATGAGTGAAAAAGTAAAAAATGGAATGAATAAAGGAGAAAAAGAGACTAATGTTGCTCCTCCTACATCTCTAACTCAATTGTAAATAAGAATAAGCATAATATTATTAGTGATTTCATCATCTCCAATGTCTAACTCACAAGAACAAACCCAAGCATCTTACAAGAGAAAGCTCCCAACAATGGACATGTTCTTTAATCATCATAACTTCTCTTAGGTTTTCCTCATGAACTAATCTAGAATCAAATCCAGGAGCCTTCCCAGGTCCAGAAAAGGCTCAAAAATGAAAGTTCTCATAATTGAATGAAACCAATTGCATTGTGATTGGCTCGTCACACTGATTTCGTCCATATATTTACTTTCTCAAACAGGCGTTGTATGAGAAAGTTATCGCACGTTGATCATTTTCCCAAACAACGACTATTGCTTTTCGTTTTTTCGGCATAAAAAACCTAACTTGATTAGGGGATTAGCTACAGAGACAGATTACTAAATGAGGGGTTGTGTTCACTTAACTACTTCCTTTGTTATTCTTTGGGCGGGCCTTAAGAGAGAGATGTTCGACCAGGCATGATGTCAGCATGACGTCCTGCTGACGTCATCATGTTGACATCAGCAAAGTGACATGTGGCAGCACAGGCAGTAGGGTGACTAGGCAGTGACAGGGATCAATATAGCATTGACAAGTGGCATCATTGAGGACCAATGATGCCAAGCCCTATAATTAAATAAAAGTGGGTTTTTATTATATGTTTTTGGATTTTTAATTAAATTTTGGCATGTTAATAGTGGATTTTGCCCATTATTAGGGGATATTGGGCCCTTTTTGAGGCCAGATTTTGGGAGGAAGTTGGGGAATGATAACCAAATTTAGATATATATAAACCAGGCCTTCTTGAGACCATGAAGAGAGATTCAGAGCATATTTATGCTGAAGAAAATCCAAGCCAAAGCCATTTTTATGCAGGGAAGTTGTTGCTCCCCTTTGCGAGCTATTTCTGGGAGCTTAAGTCATTCGATTTGAGTGTTGTTTCTTCTGTTGGGTTCAAGAGATATGGGAGAACAAGACCAGATTAGTATTGTATCATTTTGTCACTACTGTGATGTACTTATTGATCTTTTAACAAAAATAAAGAAGCCTCACCCACTAAGACAAAGGCTCGGAGACATATGCGAGATTGCCGAAATCCATTATCACATTGGTGTTATGGTTTGTTGTAGTTATTTGCTTCATTTATGTTCTATACATGTTTATATGGATGTGATATATTCTGATATATTATTCCTCTTTCATTAAGATTCCTTAATTGGTTAATGAACACATGCATAATAACTCAACCATAGTCATTAAAAGATATTTTTGGATCATGAACACCATTGTCTTATCCAATAATACAAGTACAAAGAAAAGAGCACAATGAAGATGACAATTACGAAATATCTATCTCATTCCTTTACATATAGATAGGTAATGAAGGAAAAAAATATGAAAGTGGGCCTAAAACCTTACAACCAACCTACTACAAACAAGTAAGCCAAAATTCTTGTGGGATGTTACGCTTCAAAGGCTTTCCAACAAGATAGACAAATGGGTTTCTTGGCATTTATCCTTATCTGCAAGATTCCAAATCTACTACAAAGTCCCTATTGTTGTAACACATGTCTATTATTCATATTATTGGGTCCCTTCCCAGGATAACTACCAATGATGAGTAGCCCTTTCGAGACTTACTATAGGCCAACCTATAGGGGAAAACAGGTTTTCAGCAAGTTAACTTGTATTTGTGTTTCACTTTGAAAAGTGATGATCAATGATTCTCATCAAGCCCATGATCCATGTGCTAAGTGGGTTATCAGAGCAGTGAATGGCCATGAAAACTAGAAGGTTTCATTGTGTAAACTTATTCTTCAAGGAACCTAATTGAGGGGGAAATGTTGGTTGAATATCAACTTCCAAACCCTGTTTCTTACTCCTACAAAAGTTCATATTTAGGGGAGATTTGCAACCCATAACATTTGGAAAGTATGGAAATCCATTAAAGGGATACTAAGTTGGCAGGGGGGATCCCTATGCACTAAACTTCTTTCAATGAACACTACATTTGATGCTCACTCTTGTTTCTTTTTGAAGGAAAGTATTTAGAAAATTCCACATGGTTTTCAGCTAAGAAACTCTTTAGGAAGGACATCCCTCATGAAAAGGCTATTATCACCATAGGTTTGGACATCGGAAACCATGGATGATGCTCAAGACCAAATTCAATCTTGTGATATTGGTAGAACTCTAATCGAAAAGGTGTAGGATTTGAGTATGGATGACCTATTTCTAAAAATGGGTATCATTATCACAACAATGTGGTGGAAGCACTATTGATGGAATGGCTCTAAGCCTTTTAAGAAATATAAAATGACAAATGGGTATAAATGGCTCAGTGTTTAATCTAGGCTTGATGCTAATATTAACAAGCTCTATAGGATGTGTTCTCAACCCTCTAAGTGGATAATTATGCTACATTCAGTGTGTATATATTTCATTAAGCCTAAGAAGTTTGTTTTTTCTTGGTTTTTTATTCTAGGTAGCCTTCCTCTTGGCTAGCGCCTGAAGTATCTAGGAATTATGCAACCCAATTGTCCCCTCTATCACAACAATGAAATTTTCATGCATATTTTTTGGCTCTGTGTGTATGCTAAGCCACCTCGACTTGGGTCTCTAACATGTATGGTCAATCCCCCCTTGGTGACATTCACTAGAATTATAATCTCCTTAGTGGCCAACTCCAAAGTGAACTTATCCACATCAAATCAGTGTGATGAGATTTAAATAGAATACAAACTAATGTGGATTCTCTCCCCATTGGAATTTTTCCAATCACAACATTATTTATCATGACTTGGACAACATGATCCACCCCTATCTCCAAGGTCAACTCATCCAATATATTACATAATAGTACAACATCTTTAACATTGGAAAATGAATCAAAAGATTTATTAAATATTGTCCCCCTTATGAAAGAAACTAAGAAATTTAATAGTGACCTTCATTTCCCATTCATCAAACAATATGACACAATTGTTCCACCAACATTCTCTCACAATGCTTTTAACTCCTTGAATGTAGTAAAAAAATATTCTTCTTGTTTTTCATTTTGAAAAGATCCCCCCCTAAATTCATCATAAGTGGACCATGGCAATGACTTTCATTTTTAAATCACGTAGATGAGCCTGTTTGTGACTCCTATAGGCATATAATGCACATCTACTCACTATCATGATATCAATACTCTCCCTGGTTTGTTATGCCGCTATGAGACATGTTTCAAGTGCTTTCTGATTGCTTTTAGTATAATAATGTCATGCTATTCTTACAAGAGAAAGGAAAGTTTTACCTAAATTCGGATAGTGATTGTGATGTGTGTTTGTAGTTTGAACTTGGTTGTATAGTGCCTCAAGTATAAACTTACACTGGAAAATACAGACATTTATAAAATATCCTTTCGTATCCTCACTTATTAGCACATCCATAAAGAATCCTTAATCTATTAGAGGAGCTTGCAAATCCCCATTTATTTTGGAAGGTTGCTTGGCATTGAATATTGATAGAATGTCATCATCCCTTTAGGTTGGGGGTAGACCAAAGAACCTCCCTAATGATGCTAATCATTCTGAATTTTAAGTTTATCCTTCTACTAATGAAGGTTCTATGGTAACTATAGGTTCCCTCTTTTGAACAAAACCTTGTCTAAGGCAAGTTTACCCTTGATTCACTCGCTCTTATGTAAAGTTTCGGTCAAGATTTCTTATCCATATCATGATAATTTAATTCCTCCCTAACAGTTGCATCTATGGTCAGCTCAGGGCTTTCTTCCAAAAGACCTCAATGTTCCAAAATTTGGAGTTCATTTTTTGATTCACTTACTGCCTACATTTTGGTTATTAAGTTCAAGGTACCTTATGTTACTATTATTATTCAATTACAAATCCCTATTTAAACCAAAACACTCACCTACCATGCTTACTTGGTCATAGCCATTGAACAATGCCACCCATATTACTATAGATATCTTATTTTCAAGGTATGCTAAATAGTTTTGTTTAAATGTCTATTGGAACAAGCTCCTAGAATGGGGATTCAAGATGCTAAGGAAATTATAAATTTAAGATATTTGCAATTTGGCTTAAGGTGAAAATGGGTAAGCTAGGAAGAAAGAGTAATTCCAAGAGGGATACACCAAGTAGCTCAATATGCTAAGGCATTTGCAAGGGAAACATAAAAGAAGTGTAACAAAAATGGGGGCAAGACACAAAGCCAATGACTATTCTGCAAATAGAGTTGAGCATGCACTATTAAACACAGTAACAAATACTACCACATACAACTAGAAACTAGAGGGTTGTGATTTTTATTAATAACTAGTTCGCGTTTCTTTCATTGTCGACCATCATTAGTAGACATAATAATTTCAATCTCCTACTCACATGTTCCTTAACCTTGCTACTATGAACTGTCTCTAACTATTAGTAATACCATCTCTATTTTTAACAATTATCTTAACTTCTATGAATGATCCTATCATCAGTGATTGATAATTTTTATGTTCTATATGTATTCAACTCATTGATTCTAAGCCAATGAAATGTCATCTAGATTGACCCAAATGAATTGATATTGAAAATTGACTATGCTTAACCAATGTGAAAATTTCTAAGCTAGAACACACAAACCCTTTTTGGCATATTATTACCTATTTAAACGTAGCTTCTCCACCTTATGCAACATTTAGTTCAAGTGCCAGACCCAAGTACGGTGTGATACAAGGGTCAGTGCCAAGAAGCACTAGAATGGCCATTGATTTCTTTGCCACCCTCTTGGTCATAACACAATTCTTAACTCCTAGTCCAAGGGATCCAATCATCCAATGCCTCTTCAATTGAATCCTCTCCTTGAAGTCGATTTTCTGAGCAAAACACCTCCAAGTCTTCTAGAAACCTATGAAGGAAGATTTGAAGGCACATAAAATGTTGAAGGGAATAAAACAAGCTTTCAAATTGGGACAAATTATGGGATGATTTCTGCCAGGAAGAGTTAAGGAGAAGAAAAAAGGAGGTTGTAGTGGAGGATGAGCCAAATCTCGCCCTAGCCTTCAGGAACAAAGGAAAGGGAAAACAGGGGCCTAGCTCTGGAGGAGAAGATGCAAGTGCCATCATGCCTAAGAAAGATATGTCTAGGATAAAATTTTATGGATAGGGAGATGTTGCAATGTTGTTTAAGCATGGACTAGGTTTAGGCTCATTTTATGCCCAGTTGCAAGCCACATCCCAAACCATTTCGGGGACTCTTGGCCAATTCCTCCTTGGGTCATAAAAACCTAACGAAACAACATTTTTGAGTTTTGTGAGATGTTGCAAGCTTGTTTAGGCATGACCAGGTGACAAATTGGTTTATCCACTCCCAAGGCACGGTTTCATAAATTGGACCCCTTAATCCAAATGTTGCATTGTTTCTTACTGGACGAAACCCAAGTTCTCGAAATAGATCAATAAAGAAGCCTTTGAGGCATGGGACCCAGGAGTGAGGGGTGCTCTAGATGAAATTGTTTGCCAGGAATCCAAGGGAGTTGAAGGTTCCTCAATACGAGTCTCCACTTTCATTTTATGTCTAGTTGCAAGCCGCATCCCAAACCATTTCGGGGACTCTTGGCCAATTCCTCCTCGAGGCATAAAAACCAACTGGAGCAACATTTTTGAGTTTTGTGAGATGCTCCAAGATTATTTAGGCATGGTCTAGGTCACTGTTGTGGTGGGAAATCCCCCTATGGACTAGAATTTAGGGTTATATTATGCATGCATATAAGACCGAAAGAATCCTATTTTCTACCGTCATCCCAGACCTAATCCCCATTTCTTTTAAGCAAATACATGGTTAGATGAACATACCTTGATTCGGGTGTTTGATGTCGATCCTTCTTCACGCTTGATCATTTGTTAGTAGCTCTCCTTCCAAGGTTGACCTGCATACAAAACAAGTAACAAACTATACATGCATTTTACCTACAGATTAATAGGTTAGAGATTCAAACATATATTCAATAAACTATGAAGAACTCATATAGTGGGACAGGAAAAGCATTTCTTTATTAATTTTAATGAATCAACTTACAATGTCGAGACCATCCACCCCTCCGCAAACCTAATCCTCGGCTCCTCTTCAAATTTCCTCCAACTTCTTTGCTTTGTATCTCTCCTTCCACAAGGATGGCTAAAGGGTTGGGACAATGGGAATGTGCAATTGGGTAGAGTTTCTTTACTATTATTCTCCTCTTCCAAATGGGACCCCTAACCCTTCTTTTATAGGCTAGAAGATGCTAGGTATTTGGACGAACCCTCGGTCGTGCATGGCTGGAAGGTTTAGTTAACTTACCCAAAGTTGTGTGTTCCATCGGAAACTTTCCTTTTTTCGTGCTTTTGTAAGTACACGCGGGTTGTTTTGGGTTAGCTAGCGTGTACATGCATGCAGTAATGGAGTAGGGCACGTGGGACTTTTTAAAAGAGGTTTTTAAAAAGAGTTGTTCAGCAGTGCTTTGGAAAAAAAGGGAATTTGAGATGGCCTGATGCTAGGTAAGCATGTCTGGTGAAAATTACGGTTATAACAAATTCCCCCTAATGTGTGAGGTCAGAAGAGCATCTGATGGCCGAAATACATTACCAATCTTTCCTGATGTGTCGAACAAGTGAGCCCAGGGACCAGAAACTGGGAGGCGTCGTCCACAAAATAACAATTGTCTCACCGAGGCGGGCATACCCATGCTTAGGATAAAATAGAATCATGGCTACTAATAAAATACACTATAGATCCATGTCAAATAACTATATAAAGTGTAGCCGTGAACAATACACAACGGAGCTACATCTCGAAATAAAAAAGGTATACATATAGAGTATCCATCTTCTAGAAGTTGATACAGCCTAATGGTTGGAGATGAGATCTTCAGATCTCAAGCAACAACTTCAAAAAATATTCAAAACTTGGGTAGGATTGTAATATGAGTGTACGACTTCACTACCCAGAGGTCTTCAATGGCTCGTCGGTCATGGACTAGATAATCTTGATGATCAGATTGAAGGCTTCATTGATTTCGAACAAGGACTTGATTGGACATTCAGGATGGTCGGGTATGATGGAAAGAGACAAACTACAGAGGGGTCGACTTAGGCTTGGTGACAAAATTCCCTTGGACGACAGCACGACAAATGATGAGACTTGGGCAGCATGGCATTAACATAAGTTTACGAGGTAGGAGGCAACGCAAACTCTCCATATGTTTGGAAGAATAACCAAATGGAGGAGGAAACAACTCTATGTAGTGAGAAAAACTTCCTAAGGTCATACTACATCCCAGGGTTTGATGAAAAAATGAATAGATGTGCTTTATCCAAGGGCGACTCATTATGCTGCTAATAAAGAAAATACTTTCCCTTCCTCTTTTTGGGGTATATTTGATTTTTTTTTGTCTTTTTCAATGATTTTCGAAAAAAGAATAAAAGAATGTTATGTTACAAAGGAGGAACGACTGTTAAAAACATACAAGTTCAAGGCACAGGGACAAGATTGATGTTTAGAGCAATGATACTCGGGAAAACTCCTCCGGGGGCCAAAGGTGTTAAGACGCAAAGGCAAAGGTCTACAAGGCTTGCGTATAAGGTATGCTTTAAATGGTTCATTTGAGAGAAACTTGGAGCCAGCATTTAGACCAAAGACGCAGGTATGCAAACGTGGTTAACAAAACACACAATGGTAACATCCTTCGATGTCAGTTTAACGAGCCTAGATGATCAGGGGATCAAATTTTGCTGAAAAATTCAAAGTGCTCAGAATCACTTCAAATCGAATGAGATCATAGGCCTCGTCATTACGAACCCAACGCGACTCGTTTGGGTTCAAACGGACGTCGAGAGAGAGAGATATCGTGTTCTATTCAAAATGGCAAACATGCAAAAAAAAGGGGTGCTGACTGTACAGTCCGTACAGTCCGTATGGACGCTGACGTGGCAGGCCGTACGACACGTGGCAGGCAACTATTTGCACAGTTGGCAGGTGACATGGCTTATTTGCAGCAAATGGAATGGTGACAAGTGACCCAATCAATGGCCGCCACGTGTCCCCTATTTATTGGTTTAAAATTTATTTGGAGTCCACCAGAATCGACCCCGTGACCTCCACCCGCATGCAAAGCTTTGGAAAAGACCACCAACCAACACACCACCATAGTGTTTCTTAACACTATATGGTGTGCATTACATTTGAATTGAAATATTGTATGTATGGGCAGGGGGGTCGGGTTGGGGCCTAGCCCCAGCCCCAGCCCGTGGTTATGTGTATTGTAAAATGGCCACGGTTTAAACCCTTTGCGCGCACATTTAAAACTATACCCCGGTCCCATGTTGTGTTGTAATATGACCACAGGCGTGGGAATATGTTTGAACATAGCCCTTTTTCTATGGCCGCGGTCACATTTTTGTTGCCATATGACCATTGAACGCGTGCGCAGGTATGTGTTGGTTTGAATTCGGTTCAACGGTTATGGCATTTACTTTTAAACACGCGGTCACATGGGTCATATGACCTTGCCCTTGGAGGTTAGGGGCTAGGTGCGCCCATAACCGTCCTACAGTTTGCACGGTTCGCACGGTTGCGCCCGATGCCAAGTTTTTACGCTTTAAAATGCGTGTGGGCTAGGTTGAGCCAACAAGGGTACGTTTTGTAGATGCAGAGACAGTAAGCTTGAAGGGGGGACTTCCAGGAAGCCTATCTTCTTCAATTTTTGGCCAAACGAGGTGCCGAAAAAGCCTAGCTAGGGGTTTTTGGACGTTATGAAGCCATTGGAGCAGTCTATTTGGCATTTTGAGCATTGTAAAGCACATTTTTGAGCACTTGGAGAAAATAATACAAATGATCCAATGAAAGCTGGACCAGGAGATGTAGCCCAAGTGAGGGGTGAACTCCTTTATCATTTGTTGTGTTATGTGTTTTCTATTCACTAATTTTGATCTTGTTTATATGCATCTTGAATGAGTAAATCCTATTAAAGTTCTGTTGCAAAGTTGATCCATTTGCATTTTAACACATAAATTTAACTTGCAAATATTTTCAAGAATACAAGTCTTCTTCATTTTTAGATCAAGTTGGTATCAGAGCATTGGTTTTTTGAAGACTTGATTATTTGCAAGTGTTTTGTTTTCTGATGCTCACAATATTGAAACTTACAAGAGGAGAAGGTCAACTTGTAGAGACAAGTTCTC